>JAOEHX010029570.1:960-12537 GCA_025448015.1 Bolborhynchus lineola
TCTCCATCATTCTCCTCTCGCTTCACTCCCTAATTCAAAAAATGCAGTAAGACGGAACTTGGCGCAATTCCTGTATGCCACAAGGAGAGCACAACTGTCTTGGTATCAGTCTGAGTAGCTGCTAAATACTATATTAAAGGTGCCTATTAAATGACTCTCTAGGAAGAAATAGAAAAAGACAGTATCTGTAAGATGCTGATGCGCTTCCTTACAAGGAGCATCTAACATGGACACTGGATAGGATGAACATGTACTGCGAAGTACTCAATTAGGACAAGCCTCATCAGGACTAAGTAATGACTCCCTAAAATTGGACAGCCTTCCTAAGAAATGCCCAAATGGCAAACAAGTTGCAGAGCACCAATGCGCCCATCCACCTGTAAGGCAGCAGCACACATCTCTTTCAGAAGACCATGACACAGTCTAGGACAGCAGTCAGCAACTTCCATCATGCAGGGAAAGTGATGCTATGCAGTAACAGCTACAAAAATCCCATGGTTAAATCACTCTGCTTCCATAATGTTTAGATACTTTTGACAACACAGAAATAAGATGTGACCTTTCTTTGAGACAAGGAACATTACTTATGTATCAACAAAAAAAAAACCCACAACAACCCTTACTTTAAATGTTAAGAGAATTGTTCTGCCAATACAGGGTTTTTTTCATTTAAAAGCTACAGTTATCCCCAGGATGAAGGAAGGTCTCTAAGCTTTTAATAAGATCAAATTTATTGAATGATATTACTGATCATCTTTCATGCTTTACTTAGTTTCAGAAACTCTGACAATCCTCATCTTCCCACTGCTTTTCCTTGAGATCTTCAAGATAAAGTGAACGCAGGAGTATGCCCACGAGGTTCTCATTTTAAGGAACAATGAATTTCCACCTCTCAAAGAACAGGCAGACCTCTTACAATGTCCAAAACCAAAAGATAATTTTCAGCTTGATTCCATAGTGAATAAATATTGTATTTAAGGAGTTCTCTGAAATTTTTAGGTGTTATTTGCTTTTGTTCGTCAGCATGTAAAGTAGCTTAAAATAACCTGCTTTGAGCACAGACAGAACAAAGAACTTTTCATCATTTTGATAGGAGCCAAGCTTCTCTAAGCGGAGCTCAATTTTATCTACTCAGACTAATATGGTGATATGCCAATGAAAATTACCTTATAAACTTAACATTTTGTTAAACATACAACCATTCTCCCTATACAGACACATATCCTATGCAACACGGTAAATCATATCAGGCAGAGGAAGATATACACACAAGAACACAACCAAGTTTTGGTCCACAGACATGACACTTTGATATCCTCCAGAACACAGGCTTTCTTCTTCAGAACAGAAAAATATGGTCTTTTGCAACAAGATAGGAAAAACAACAAGAACCTGGATGTGAAACAAGATGAAAATACTAAGCAAAAAAGCCCAACTTAACCAACACTGAACAGCAGTTTCATGTTTGCTTGCTTTAGCAAGCTGGGCTCAAGTATCTTGCACACTTTTGTATCTAGTAAATTATTTTCAACTTCTCTGAAGCAAAACCACTGGACTATCCATTGAGTACTGTTAAAAATTGCTGTAGGGTAACTTCAGCTTGCAATGACTTATGTATGACTCTGATTAAGTGCTGTACATAAAAATCTAAGTAGAGCGCAAGTTCTGAAAAAGACTTCACCCCAAGCTCAGTGTAAGCATTCCCAAGAAAAAAAAGCTGGAGAAGGTGGTAACATTTTTACAGAACAACAAGGTCAAACTGAACACATTTCAGATCTAAGATTGTAACAGATACATACAGGTTTTCAGACTGACAATTGTGGACTATTAATAAACTCTCAGCTGCATGATGCTATTATAGACCATAAAAGAAATTTTCACCGTGAACGTACTATTGTACGCTACTGTACGAGTGCAAAAAGCAGCACAGGCATTTGCAAACAGTAGATGCTATCAAATGGGATACAGTTCTTATGATCTGGGCACTTAATTTAGGTGACTGAATGAAGACAGTCTTTTCCGAAAATGTGACCTGTTGTAAATAAGGGACAACACTGAATTTGAGCTTAACTCTACAAGACTAACAATGTTTGCCAAATAATATAAATCAGCTTCAGAAATATCTTCTGTCTTTTGCCTAAATGAAGTACAAGTTTACTGCCTATTTTAAACTGCTTCAACCTAACCAAGAGTGCAGTCAGGCATACCACATAGTACCCTCTGACATCAAGGGAAAGCTCTATACCAAGGCCCTGCCGCGTGAACAAAATGATCTCTCTGGTCAGCCTGCACGTGTGAAGCAGTGATGACACCTCCCCAAAGCACCACAGCTGCTGAGGACACACTACAGTACCAAACGCCTCCAAGAAATATCCTTGAAACCTCCAAGAAATAGCAAAAATTTTTTTTTAATTTTTTTTTTTTTAGTATGGACAACTTGGAAATCGAAATGGAAAAAATGGAAAAAACTGCACATTTCTCTTGGAAGATGAAGAGCTTTCATAGCTATCACCCTTCTTGAGAAGCTACAAAAAAGGAACTTACTTGCACACATCTTAAGCACCAACTGCAAGCTCACCATGAGCAGAACCCCATGTTAGTAATAAGGAATCTACAGAGATGCAGCATCCCAGATGAATGGTCCTGAAGGCAACACACTACCGGTTAATTTTAAGTAACCAAATCCTGTATCTTGGACATTACCTAAACACAAAATGCTGAGGACTAACTCTTTTTTAACTGAATTCTCAAAAAGTTCCAAAAAACATTCCAAAAGTCTGAACAACATCACTTCTGCGGGTCTAAACTTTCCCTACACATGGGCATAGCATCAAACAGGAGACTACTACATGGACAGAGTGCGACTGTCCAAAAAAGTTTCCCTGTGGGAGAGGACAGCCTTGCCAAGAACTCAGCAGCCAGCAAGGTTAACAACTTCTGTGTCTTTGATTAATAGTTTTTAAACAATGAACTAGATGTAGGATACGAACCACAAAATTACTATATATCAAGGACATCAACCATGTCTGTTGGTGAATCACTTTTAGGGAGGACATAGCACTAGAAGGATTACATACACAGCTTTGTATTTTCCTGGAAAGAGACCTGGTAAATCTGTTACCAATTTTTCAACATCTATACCTCTTTCTTGGTAAGAAGCCTGGGGAAGGGACAAGACAGAGACAATGAAAGTTGGGTAGGAAAAACTTTAATTCCTTTGATATCCTTTTAAGAGGAAAACCAACTCTAACAAGTGCAATTCCCTGTTGCTCATTTGAATGAAAACTGGTGATTCTGTGGGTCACTAGCATTAGTCACATTTGTTATAGCACTTCTTTTTCGGCCTCTTCATTCCTCCATATGGAGCAGGCAAGACTGTTACTAATGGTTTATGTTTCTATTATCCATGACGTCAGTTCTAGCAAAATGCATCTTAACTTACGCCCTACTGAAAACCTGTATGTTTTCATAACAATTGTGGCTGCTTTCTTCCTGGGTAGATGCTAGAGAGGCTTGAGTTTCTCTCTGGAAAAATTAGAGTTCTGTATGTACACTCTAGAACTACTTCAGCAACTTAAAATACCTCAGAGACATGCAACTGTACTGTCATCTATTAACAGTAAATTTTTGCAACTCTGAACAAGGACTGTAAGACTAATTCCATGTTAATGAGCACCTTCTGGAGAAACGGTATTCTGTAGAAGCAACAGAAACACACAATCCAAACTGCCTTTTACAGACCCTGTAAAGCAAGCTATTGTTCATTATTGTTCAAAGACTGAATTGGGGAAGCATTTCTATTAAGAAACATACATAAAACTTCTCAGTTTGTCTCCTGTAATTCTTTAAATAAAGTGAATTTAGAATACTTACCTAACCATGCTGCAATAAGAACAGAATCAATTCCCTCTATGGGCTCACATATTCTAGCAACTACTGGATGTATTTGCTGTGACAGGTAGTACTGAGTATCAACAGAAAGATTGTCTTGCTTTTGCAACTGTTCTGGAGCATACGCTCGCTGGTTGGCACTCAGATCTGATCCATCCTAAGACAGGAGACACATATGAAAAAAAGTGTGAAAAAAGTAGAATTGACATTCAGCCTATACAAAGGATTATGCTTCGAATACTATTATGCATTATTTTTTTAACCCAAAATTGTTACACAGTCATTCTCTTTTGGTTGGTTTATTATGCATCCAATACAAATCCAACAGTAGTAAAAAAAAACCCCACACTGCTGATGCTGGCATCAACTAGCAAGTTCAAGAATGTAAATCCAGCTTGTATTATTGCAGCCTACACGTGCAAATCAGTAAGAGTAGACAGAGTAAACAGTCCCATCTGTCAATTCTGAAATGCACAATGAAAACACATTGTAACCATCAGCCCAGTTAAAAATACACGGAGGGCATGCATTTTGGATTCACTTTGTACTAAGCTAGCATTACCATTTTGCACAACAAGCAAATTCTAAGTCATGGATATCAAAACTGTGTCTGTTTTGCTAAGAAATTTATGTTCCTTGATTCTATAAAGAAACAAATAAAATGAATGGTCAGAGAATGGACCACTGCTGACTGGCATGTGAATTGACTGGCAACAGTATTGATATGAAAGAGCAAATTCTTAAATATTTGGAAATACTGAAAGAAATGTATGTTGACATCTCAAGCCAAGAGAAGAACACCATTTAGGGATTGGAGCATACAGTGCATTCTTCTCCAATTTGAAAGAGGAAGATAAGTAGAAAATAATTCAATTTGGGAATGCAATAATTAAACTGAAGACCGTATTGATGGAGGGATTAAGTATCAACTCTAAGAAGATGGTACTCCTCTGCAAAATGTAACTCAGTCGGTGGAATCATATTCTCAAGTCCACAACTACACTAAGGAAGTTTTATCTTTAATATGTATCAATAATCTTAGAGAAGAACTTTAGCAAACATTCAGTAATAGAAGTAAACCTTAATGGGGACGGGGGGGAGAATACCACAGCTAATTTTTTTGCCAAGTACAGTCTCTTTTTTGCTTTTTTTTACAGGAAAAAAAACCACTAATGCATTAACATGACACTTTTTTTTTTACCCCAGTTCAGATGAGCTTACTGGGTTCAATAGGGTCAACAACCATCGTCTGAAAACCCATCACTAATAAAAACAAACTGCAAGCCACTGGTCCCTCCTACTCCTTTCAGACAACTTAGTATTCAGAACAAAATTAATTTAGGACTATTCAGCTTATCCAGCTGCTTTGCAAAAATAATTACAATGCAATTCCTTCAGCTCCCTTCTTTCAACAAGTACATTCTTCTCTTGTATTGTGCCACTGCTCAGCCGTACCCATGGGCCAGCTCTCTTAAGTCTTGGCAGCTTTGACAAGCATAAGAATTCTCTATCAAATAAAATACATTATCTTTCAGTTCTTAACAATGAAAGAGCTGAAATAGTGGTCCACTACAGAAGTCACACTGTCAAGTCCATCAGTTTGGTTGATCTAATCCAACCTACACCTTGTTTTTTTAATAGCAAACCCGAAGTGGAGTATGTATTTGTGAGACAATGTAAAACGCGAATAAGATAAACACCTGAAAGCAGAAAGTTTCTCAAATTCCCCAGTCTATCCAAAGGAGGTACTGCCAGATCCACTGAAAAGACACAGGTTGAGACTGAAAGTAACAATGACACTATTTAACCAGAACTACCTATTAACTTTCCAAGAATGACAGGTTCTTCACCACCAGAATTTTCTTCTCCTTAAAACAAAGACTGGATATTTTCCTTAAAAATAGATTCTAGTTTCAGGCATGAATTAATTCAGGGGAATTTTATCAGCCACCATATGGAAACAGTCAGACAAGCTGAGCTGATCATAGTGGTGCTTTCTGGCTTCATAAAAGTAAATTAAGTACAGAAAAATGACTATTTTAAACTATACCATAATCTCACTATAAAGAAATGCCAAAACATTTTGTTCCAGGAGTTGAGTTCCTTTTCTTTGCCATCTCTCAAAACAATACCTGCTATTTAGCTAAAGAGATTTTTACCTGACAAATTATGTATGACACTGTGTCTCCCGCCTTCACCTTTCGGCCTCCTTGAGAGTTCATCCACATGGCAACATGCACATGTGGCAAGCTCTTTTTGTCAGGATAATCTTGTGGATCTTTTGTCAATGCCTAAGAGATGGAAGGAGGAACCAGAAACATGAGAAAAGTATTTCACTTCAGTGATGGAGAACTCAGAACTTTAAAAGACAAGATTACATTGTAGCTATCTTCATTCATGTACTATTCACAAATGTGTTTGCATTACAAAAAAATACGATGGAAAAAAATGTAATAAAGGTATTTTCCAAACATTAAAGTCTAGGTACAGTCCTTCATACATTAGAATCACAATAGTTCAAAACAGTTACAGATATAATGCAACTGTTTTCAAATTAAGCTACATTGAAGATGAAAACATTATTCAAAATAGAACAAATATAGCCAGAGATTACCTTCTTACCCCTGCACCAGTTTAGCTGATACCTGCACCAGTTTAGCTGATAAAGTAAATCTCTATATCAAGTAGTTAACTGTATTTAACAAGCTCTGTAGCAAGAGAATACAACTGGATTTAATATTTCCATGCATCTCTTACTTCTGAGATTCCACAATGAGTTTTTCCTCTACATAAAACACTACATTTAAATATTTACAGTTAAACCTATTCTTAGAAACAACTTATACATTTGACTTAATAGTAAAATACATTATTTTTTTTCAAAGTAGCAGAACAAAGAAACATTCAGCATTTAAAATTAAAATGCTTCCAGGTTTTTTTTACTGGGACACTAAGTAATACTGTAAACACCAGTGTGTTCTAACACTACAGTTTGGGTTTTTTTTAAGTTAACCATAAAAATCACTCATTTCTCTAAACACTAATATCACAACCTGAATGCATTTCTGAACTGATTAACACAGTCCTACAGAGCAGATAGATGTCCAGCTGGCAGAAGAAAGAGACTTTGGATGGAACAAATTTGGAACATCTCTATTAGAAGCACAACAGTGGCATGTAATAGCTGATTCATTAGTGAAAAACAACCCTGTCGGGGTGTGCTTTTGAAGTTAAATATATGGATTTCATTGAGGATTCATAAATATAAACCAAAACCACAATGCTGCTTGCTAAAAACTCTTGTAGGTATAGCAGAGTGGTTTACTTCTTGCTGTAGAAAAGTCCTGAATGAGACCTCAAAAGTACTATTAGCTTTCTTCTACAGAGTTCTGAAGGGAAATAAACTAAGAATAATATGGTTTTATATGTTTTTTTCCAGAAAATGGAACATTTGATTCTTTCCCATTGCATTCTTCAGTTATGTATTTAAAACCTAAAATATAAGATAACAATTTAGGAGAAAACTTCTGAAAGCATGAGCTATCATGTCATTCTCAAAGTGCAGAACCAGTGAGTAAGACAGTAGAATGGGATCAGACACAAAGCTGTTATTCTGAGGAAGCTGTTATTCTGAGGAAGCAAGACTAGCCTCCAGCCCCACAAAGTATTTTTTTTTTCTCACACCATACAATCTTTGTTGTATGCTCTATACTCCTCAGTGTCTGACAAAACTCCTGATATTTCATGGCATCAGAAGGATTAAAAGTATTTTTATCAAATGTCAATATATTCAGGAATAGTGAAGCTTTTCTGAGACAGAAAAGAGCTGAGAAATCATTTACCTTGTTTATTTCAAATTGATTTACAGGGATCTGGCCATTGGTCACATTTTCTCCAATTTCTATAAGCCGCCTTTGAATGTTTTCCACAATTACGTCTCGGGACTGATCAGAAAGAATCTGACCAATTATATAGCTGCAAAACCATTCCAGAAATGAAGAAAAGCTTAAGACATACAAAGCAAAATCATCACAATAAATACAATCCTGTCTTCCCCTGGGTTACCTCTAAGAATTAAAGAGCCTAAGGATGAATTCTGATGCAAAATCTTCCAAATTTGCCAAGACATTTCATGATGTGTTTTATCTATTTACTTATTTTACTAAAAGCGAATTATTGGAAATGGTTCTAATGCTAAACAGTGATTTGGAACTGTTGAGTGCAACTGGTTTCTATTTTCTGCTCCCATTTAATTTTGCCATTTGTTATTCCATAGCAGGTATCTCAAGATAAAGGAGAATAGATTATCAAGTAAGCAGTCTTGCCTATTTCTGTAAATGTGGTTGGAAGATCTGCCAGCTGCAGAAGAGTTAGTCACTAAAGAACACTCTCAAACATTTGTATAGCTTTAATTACTAATACATTCCTAACTTGGAAAAATTTGCTTCTATTATGATGCATCTTTTCTTAGAAAATGCAAGTCTTAAGAACAGTAAGCAAGTGTGGGGTGTATTTTTACAGATGTAAAAAAGTATTCAATTTTGGATGCATATGGACCACAATTTATTTAAGTTTTCAAGATGCAGTATGCAATGTAAGTTGAGTCAGCCCTCAGATGACCACCTCTCCACCCACCCCTATTTTCTTTCTGCAGTGGTAAACATATTATTTCTATTGAATTTAAGCATGAAAATGCCCTGTGCAATGACAACTAATAAATCATCAACCCTATATCCATCATAATGAAGTATCAGAGCAGTTTCATTTAAGAAATAGAAGAAAAACAGTCTCTGGGGAAGGGATCATCAGCTCAGGCTGCAGCCAATGCACTTACAGCTTTATTAGGAGATGCTGAAAGAGCTGACCACTAGCTTCTTTAACTACCTTCAAAAAAACCCAACTGACCTAAACCCTACGACTCCAGATGCTCATAGCACCTACCATTTTCACAAGATGTCACCTGTTAAACTGCCTATGCAAAACTGTGACAACTCAAATGCTCAGCCTCCACAGAGAATGCAAAACCAGTGAAATTAGAGACACTTGGACTGGAACAAGTACACTCTGTTACCAATGCTGAAATCCAATGTTCACCATCTCCTATAAAAATCAGTTAAGATGCTCTAACACTGATGTAACCTACCAATCTGCACTGTTCAAGAAATAGGCATGCAATATCAAAGGTTTATAAAGCATGTACTGTTTTAAAACAGAACACCAACGATAACGCCACAAAGAAACTCACTTTCCAGTCTCTTTTGCGAGATCACACCAGTCTCTTCGGACGATATCCAGTCCTTTCAATTCTTGTTTAGTTATGTATTTCCCATCTCCTGTTGGTTCCACAGTCAGAGCAGCATATTTCTTCTTCTTTAACAGTAGCAAGGACTTAAAGACTCCATCAATATCAATTTCCAACAATTTATAGAGCTTGTTCACTTCACTTTTGACCTGCAAATGCACCAACATGAAAACGAAATGCAACACCTTAATAACTACAGAAAATTTCAACTTCCATCTAGAAGCCTCTTAAGTTTCAAAACAAGTAACATTACACACTTTGTGTTTGCATATATAAAGACTGCTGAGAGATCATTACTTGTGAAATTAAGTACACAATAGTAACTATAAGCTACTATTAATGTTCACCCACTGCCTTCTTCAGGATTTAAAGCTTGGTATATCTAACACCCTAACATAATTAAGAAGGGCAGAGAAGCATGGAACTGAATGTGACCTCGCAGATAACTGACTCCAGCCTGTTTCACTAGTGCAGCTACTCTATCTAGCCTCTCACATAAATTAAGCAAACAAGAGATTTCAAAGTAAGAATCCACTTTCTAGAAAAAGATATGACATGGTCTCTTAGAATATGGAAACTGCCTTACAAAGAATATTTAAGTATTTATTTATACTCTTCTCCACAATATGTCTACTTTTTTTCTAGCACCTCAGCGAGAGGAAATGGTGCCATTTTTCTACACACATGTTATGCCTTCTCCATATACAAAAGCTTAAAATTGCACTTGATATGTTGTCTTAATATAGCACTGAATATCAGGTGGCTCCACATCTTGCCTCTACTCTAAGAGGACAGAAATGCAATAGCTCAGAACAGCATGTACCTTCAATAACAAACTTTGGTTCCAATACACGTTCACCCATTTACTGGCTCAGCTAAAATGTTTCTCACTTGTGTTTTTCTTTCTTCATACATTTTCAACTTTACTTTCTTCAACAGAATATCTGCACATCACTCCTCAGACATCCTGTTCTACTCTTCAATTCTTTCCTCTACAGCTTTCTTTCCTTCTTGATTTTCAGTATCTCCCTATCAACTCTTACACCATTATTTCTAGTTCTCTTGTCAGAGCCCACCAGTTATGAACTATCCTTTTTTCACACCTCACTTAAGTTTTATACAAATTAAAGTTTCTCTATCATCCAGCACACACCCTAATTTCAGCATAAAATCTCACTGGTCATCTATCTGGATATGGGCACACATTACCAGTTTTGACCAAAACTCTCCTTACGAATTTTCCATGTATATGTATACAGATATATATATATATATGTGTGTATTTCTTTTTTCTAACTTAGATCTCAATTCTTCCTGTTGCAGGAACTATTATAACATTGAATACTCCAGGGCTGTCCTTTAAAGTTTTATATCCCTTGTATAATTTTAAGTTGTGAAGGGACATCATGAAGCTAAACCATTTTGTCAAGAGCTTCATGTGTTGTTCATTAAAGCTAAACAATCTGAGAATTCTTCTGCCTTTTAAGTATTTCCAATTTTTTTTTTTTTTTACATCATACTAATCAAATACTTAAAAACCAGAAACACTGGAGTACTTAATACACTGGTAAATCTGATTCATAAGGATGCATAGAAAAATGAAGAAACGTATGAAATTCTGATGAGTAATGACTGAAAGGAACATGAATATAAATAACGGGGAGGTTAAGGATAGGAGTGAACACAACCAGAAGCCTGTGAGACAAAGCATTAGATGGGGAAAACAGAAAGAACGTGAGAGAATTTTCTCCAATAGAAAATCAAAATTAATCTCTCAGAGGAATACTTTATCACTGAAGACAACCTATAAACTCATACTTTACCATCAGAACAGGGGTACCTATGCTAACTGTTCTCAGAGTAATTGTTTGCATTAAACCTGTGTGTCTTCCATATAGTCTGCACTGAAGCAAAAATCTAATGAATGCAATGTAATCTCTGAATGCAACCTCATCTCTGAACATGGTTTTTTGAAAGAAATTATTAAGCAATAGAACAGTGATGTTTCTTAAGCGTTTCTCATCAACAGATACAACTCCCTATTGTTAACATTTTGATATGATTTATGCAAAATGAGGAAAACCTAAATTATAGAAGTGCTTGGTAAAAAAGTCACTATCACTTTCTTGAGGAATAAACAGACAAGAAACATGTGAAACAAGAAAAACAAAAAACACTTTTTTTGTGCCACAGAAAAAATACTGACAGCCACAACTTTCACAATTGTATTGCTAAGTTTGAGAGTGTGCTTACTTATAAACGTAAGTGTATTCACTGTTAAAATCAAGGATGAAAACACTAATCAAAACGTGTCTGGTAAAAAAAAAAAAAAAAAAAAAAAAGCCAAAAAAAAAAAAAACCAAAAAAAAAACCCCAAAAAAACA
>JAOEHX010029578.1:0-11146 GCA_025448015.1 Bolborhynchus lineola
CCCTTCCCCTTCCCCTTCCCCTTCCCTTCTCTGACCTAAGAATGCTGAGAGGTAAGACTGCATTGGTGTGACTCTTGCAGGAGCACATGCCGTTTGCGGTAGTAGGAAGTAACGAAAAGGTGCAAATTGGAAACAAAATGGTGAGAGTTCATCAGTGGGGCACTGTAGAAGGTAAATGAATTCTCAAAGGTATTTTTACAAGATTGTTATTGTTGCAGTATAAAATTCACCAATACTTAAAAGGGCTCATATTATCCGCTGATGCCATATTGATTGTATTTTGGATCAATGGTTTTAGGAGTTAACAGTTAATACTTGAGGTGTGCCCTAACTGGTAGTTCCATCAGAAATGATGCAATCATTGGAATCAAGCTATGAGATACTGCATGTAATATTTGGGTAAGTTAATATGGTAACAGTACATCTAGTACTACGCAAATTCAAAGTTTCATGGCTGTCAGTAGAGAAGAGAGGAAAAGAGAGCAAAATTTATCATTGTTCAACTCAAACAGGAAATCAGGGTGTGTTGGAACATGTTCACCAGTACTTAGTTAGTACTTCAATGTATTTATTTGAAGTTATAAGGAATTATGAGATGTATAGTAAACAACAAGATACCTTTTTGTGGAATTATAATTAGTAAACAAATCCAATGAATCTCAATGCTGAAAAAAATACATTTTGACAATTTTGCTAGTTATGCATAGTAATAAAATCTTCCTCTTTTAACTCATTAGTGGAAAATGCAAATCACTGTGACTTTGTAAAGCTTCGTGAGATGCTTATTTGCACAAATATGGAAGACTTAAGAGAGCAGACTCATGCACGACATTATGAGTTGTACAGACAGTGCAGACTGCAAGAGAGGGTCCACAGAGACTTGGGTCCAGGGAATGAACCAGTCAGGTAAAGGACTGCATGTGCAGCACTTGCTTTCAGCATCTATTCACTTCACATTTGACTGTGTCAACACAATATAGAGCATACATAGAATAGTTTTCATAAGAGGGGAAAAAAAAATTGGTGTTTTTTTGATTGTTGTTTAGTTTTGTTTTAAAATCAGAGTATGTTGCTGTTCATTCAGTTCTCTTCATGGAGAAGTATGTGGGGTTATATGAACACTGCTTTTAAAGACATACAAGCTGGTTGTATTTCTGTAATCTTTCTCTTTTGTAATAAACCTGGGAATTTAATTTTTTGTCCTAGACAATGTAAATTTTCTTCAAGTATGTGCACTTTATGCATTTCAACCTATTTTCATTATATATCAGCATGCTGTTTTATTTTCTATCTTAATGTCTGATTCTGAGCAATGGCTTGGTTTTAATCAAAATTCAGAAGGAACTGAAGCAAAAACTTTTACAAAATCATTGGTTACACTGTTGACTTCTCGTATTGTCTGCCATAATAACCAATGTCTAGCCTTTTCAGATTAAGGAGCCTCTTGCTAGACTATGGGAAAGTTAAGCAGAGGAAAGTTAAGCAGAGGTTGGCTATTTCATGCAGTAAAGCTGTTTTTTGCAGGAAATATTTACATTTTCTATATCTAGTTTATTTAATCTTTTATTTCCAATTCTGTCATCTCCCTCTCACTCTTCCAACTTGCTTTGGTTGCTTTATGCATGCGACTGTATTTTATATGTTGTTAGAATTCTAATGGGGAAGAACTGATGCTTCAGGAATTGTTCAAGTTTTCACAGTTTATCAAAGTGCTATTATTGCATAGTCAAGGTGGGAAATACTAACTTAAACCAGACATGAAAACAAAATAAGACTTTGCATTAAGAACAGTTTCTAGTGCTTTGAACCAGTTGGTTTGTTTACTTCTTGTTTTACCTAGTCATCAGACTGTCTTTACCCATTCTGTTCTGGTAAAAAAAACCCCACAACAAAACAAACTTTTAAATGGCTTCCCTCCAAGTAGTTGTTTTTAGTGGGTTAAATTCTTTGCTTTCACCTCTACTTGCACAAAAGTTCTAAGGCAGTTGCAGTTACTGTAACTCACAGTTACAGCATTTCTTCCACTTTAATTAGGTCCAATTTATATATTGTTCAAATAATAATAAATGAGATTAATGTGGCCAAGGAGGATGCTGGATGTGGGCACTTCTTTCTCAAGTCTTAATGTCAAGGTGCATTTAAAGATTAGTTCATTTATATGATCTTGAGCTACCATGAATCACAGGGGTCTCTTGTCATATTTCTTGACTTCGCAAGAAACATATATCTCATAAATAGAGAACCAAAGGTGAATGAGGTTTAAAACCAACAGAAACTGACCATAGACTTGTCCCATATTTAAAAGTGGGACTGGATCTAGGATACGTGCTTGTCTTGTGGTTATGTGGCATAGTGAGTGACACTGAGGGCTGAAAGATAAGGCCTTTTGTCTTTTGGGAGAGGTATTTTATGATACCATAAAAATGGAAGAGACTTTAGAGAATTTGTATGTGTGTAATTGGCAGACTAATGTAGCCTTAACCATAAGGTGTTTTATGGAGCTACTAAGGGAATGATAAAAAGTGTCCTCCTCAACAGTGTGGTAGAAACCATCTCCTTCCATAGAGGACGTTCAGTGCTGGATGTACATTTCAGTATCTTTCAGAATAGGGACTATCCTATTTTTCTAGGCAAAAATGTGTTATTAAGTTGTCGTCCTTGTTGTCCCTAAGATGTTTACAATATGTACATAAGAATTCTAAGATACACAGTTTTAAAGTGTAGTTAATACAGCATAGCAGTATGAATGAACTGATGAATAAAATTTCAAGGCGCTTGTATAAATAATGGTCAAAATGCATGTTGAGAAGTTGTATTTTGTGCCTGTGATGTAGCCTTGTAAATACTAAATTTGGTAGTTTCAATTGAGGTTTTTTAATGTAAATTTAGAAAATTTCTGCTAGACTTCAGTACTCTACTGGTTTTACTGCACTGGGGTTTGTAGCATTTGAACATTGACACTTGAGCAGCTAACACATCCTGCCTTTTCATGACATGTTGTCCTGGGTGAAAAAAGCTGCCTGTGAAGTTCTTGCACTGCTCTTCTGTATTTAAAAATACAGCACTAGTTTATTCATCCAAAATTGTATGCCACTGCAA
Organism: Bolborhynchus lineola; assembly: GCA_025448015.1. Taxonomy (NCBI): domain Eukaryota; kingdom Metazoa; phylum Chordata; class Aves; order Psittaciformes; family Psittacidae; genus Bolborhynchus; species Bolborhynchus lineola. The sequence continues at coordinate 3,100 of JAOEHX010029578.1, forward strand.
AGCAAACCCAGTAATTCTTGGGTTTTCAGTCACCTTGTGGGATAGATAGGTTGTAGGGAGATCTATAAAGGCTTTCACTCTCATGTGTGAAAAAACGTGTTGATAAGCTTTATGTTTATATAGGAGACCTGGAAAGAGATGGTTTTATCACACAACAAAAAAATGTATTTGCATTTTTATTACTAGGTGCGAGGAGGGAAAATAAAGGTAGTAATCTGAAGTGACTCTTGTGTACGCTTTTGAAAGTGTATACAATTTCAAAAATACCTGTTTTCTACTTCTGCATTTTTTGTGAATTTGCACCATAATAACTTTTAAATTTGTTTATTTGCAACTGCATTTTTAGAATTAACTTTTTAATTAACCATACTTGCAGGGAGAATTAAATTTACCTGTGCAGTCTGTTAGTCTGTTCCTAATAACTTATGAACCACCTCTCCATTTTCAAACTTCTGTGAAGGGTTGGGTGCTTCCAGGGGATTACATGGTTAGTGTTCTCACTGCAGGAAAAGCAGAAGACCTCTGTTCCTACCAGCTGTTGTTCAGCCAGTGTGCATTTGTTATCAGTAAATTATTACTTCTGAATCAACTACTGTCTTTTGCAACTCCTGGGAACCTGGCTGTACTGCAGTAGGATGAGAAGGTCATGGGTGATTTGGAAGGAGCTAAGGCTACTGTGTGGGAAAGATCCATGAAAGTACTCACAATGAGTAAAAAATATTTAGGAAGTATGGAGGGACACTAGTTATATAGATAAAAAGGTGTAAGGATGTAGGCAGGACTTTGGGTATTACAATCACTGAACATAAAATCATGTATAGGAATTTGGGCTATTAATTCTGCTGCTTTAAGAACACCTGGTTTATATTGGTATGTTGTCAAACCATTGTTTGAATTGGATAGGAACAATTAGAATAACTTAAATTAATTGCTAATTGGGAATTTACTTAATCTCATTCCTTGCAAAGACATACAAAATTTAGGGGTTCATTCCAAAAGGTCATGAGAATTTCAGTCACGTATATGCCATATCAGGTTAAAGTATAACATGTGGTAAATTGCTTTAAGGAATCCACCATATGGTGCTTCGGGGAATAAATGAAATACCATCTAAGGCTAGTCATATAGGTATAATCTGAATTCCAAGCCACGAAAAGCAGCCAGTCTGGACTTGGCTTGGAAAGCCTGTTACGAAAAAATTTATATAATGATTGATGGATAGTAGAGTATTTGGGAGGATACTTTGTGCGTTTTATGCAGTATCTGTTGGATGTAAAATCCAGGAAGTGCTTTTATTCTAGTTTTTTAGTACTTAACATGGGGATCTGCATTTCTATGTTGTTGAAAAATAGACTGTTTTTTGTGTGGATGGTCTAGTCCTGCCTTTTTGATGGTTCTGTTACGTCCATTAGGAATATGAATGAGGTTAATCTTGGCAAGAGATAATTGCTGAGATGTCTGTAATAGAAAAATTTGGGGTAGAGGAAAACAGAAATCTAGACATGAGGACTGCTTCCAGATAAACAAACTTCTAAATATATACACACCTACTAACCTTAGATGTTCGCAAGGGAGGATTACTACTGTTTTGAAGTTGCACATTTTTTAAGTCCATTTTCCAATCTAAGATGTGTTGTTGCTGAAGGGGACATTCTTGCTTTGAAAGAAAACTGATAAGCAAGAGCCTGTTGAAAAACACCAAAGGCTGATATTGGGGCTGTATGCTTGCGTATTTGGATTCTTTGATGTTAATAATTTTCTTGTTTAGTTGTTTTTCTGTGCTAATAATCACAATTGGTTCTTCATCATAATTACAGTTAAACATGATTGTAACACAAACATCTCAGCTTTTCAATATGTGACCAATCTATTTTTCCCTGAAATGGGGATATTCAGACCTTGCAGTTCCTGAACAAAACCATGTTCATTTTCCAATCTATTTTGAGAATGATGAAAGAAAAAAATTGAAGGATTGAGTAGTGTGAATAAGGTTATGTGTAGAGGAAGCTTGATATGTTTCTAGTTGCCTTTTCTGAGAAAGGAAAGCTACTATCTGAAAGGCTATTAGGCTTCTTAAGTAGTCCCTTGGGAATGCGATTCATCTGACCAACTGGAGACCTTTGCATTAGAGCTAAATATTTTGACCTTCTTATGGTAAGACTAAACCTCAATCAAAATGCCTTTTTCTCATGCCTCCGCTGGGAAAATGATAATTATTTAGATCTATCACATCCTTAGTGTTGCTTAGTATTAATGTATGTAGTTCACTCAGTCAATGGACCATGCTAAAAATCCCTGCTACTAGTTAACTTTTAAATTTTTTAGTTTTTCTGATATAGCATAATTGATAGTCAAATGTTATGTAAAAAGTTACGAGTGTGGGTCTCAAATTTGAAAGCTTTTTAAAATTTAATTGAACAAACTGTAAAATATTATGTAAATGCCTGTGCTGTTTATAGCACAGAAACATTCTGTTTCATTGAGAGTTGAATTTGCTTCAGTCAGAAACTTTATTTATGAATGTAACGTGTTTGTTTTGCATCTTTATATTTGGCCTTCCATGCTCTATGTCTTGTTCAGAGAGAAAAACTGTGTGTTACAGCTATGCTTCTGTTGAAATGTAGGCAATAGTGCTGTTATGAGGTATGTAATACGTTAGTAAGGTATAGACCTTCCTCACAATCCCTTCCCTCCCTCCAAAACCTCAGTAAGACTATATAATTTAAATAATTATCATCTTAATTTTGCAAGAGGTTCTGTACAAGTATAAAATCCTAGAGATCCAACCCATAAGAATGAAAGAACCTGTGAATTTGATTTTCATAATGTGCAATATGAGAAGTAGTGCAAACAGTCTTCAGGTAAACTGAAAAGTGTTTCAATGTGAGCAGTGGATGCAGTAATGTTGAAAGGATTGGCTTAAGATCCGGTGAATTATTCTCCCTCTTCCCCAAGCCTCCTAAAACCAAAGGCTGTTTGGATCGTTATACTGCTGATATGCCAGAGACAGAAGAGGAAACACTGTTTTAATTTTGTCTTTGTGATTTCCAGAACAATTCAGTCCAGGGGGAGGGGGCATTTAAAAATTACATTTTTGTTTCTTCTCTTCCTGAAACATGTAATTTGATGACTTCGTAAATTCACTATCTTCAAAGTTAATCTTTTTCTAATTGCTTTTACCTGGTAAACTAGCTTAGGTCGAGTCTAAAGGCATCTGCATGGTGAAATGAAGGTGCAATTGCAACATGTTAGCTTAGTCTGGCACATATTCTAGTGGCTTTAATTGCTCCCAAAGTCAGCATATTAGCTAGTAGAAGTGACACAGGGCCCAAAAGTGTCCACAGTGATATTGCTAGCACTAGAAAAACCTGTGCTGTAGCTTTATTGTTATTGCATACACTGCCTCAACTTAAAGATAGTTTGGATTAATATACCTGTGTGAAAACCATGCCCTCATTTCACATGGTAGATGCAATTTCAGGATGACCTAGGTTAATTCACAGCTGACAAACCCCCCCCCCCAAAAAAAAAAAAACCCAACCCACAAAAAGTTATTGTTCTGAATGTGTTCTATTGCTATGTTGCTCAAAGAAGATAAAATTGGAAAAGCACTCTGACCTTGAGAGGTTACAAGCATTATGTCTGTATGTGCAATTTCAAGATGTTTTTTCTCTCTCTTTAGGTTATATTTGGGATACAAATAAGAAACTTTAGGTCTGGGAAACTATTTTTCTTCCATTTTAAATATGGAAGAAAGATGTGTAAGATTACTAATGCTCTAAATGATGAAGGTTCTTTTTTGTAAGTCTTCCCATTTATAAATTGTTTTAATAGAAACCGAGGAAGATGAGACTTCAAAACTGGTACAAAAGTGTGTATGTTTATTAAAAATCTAAACCAAATTTAAATATTTGGTAGACATACATATTTATTTTACCTCATAGTGAAAGGCATGAGATACCTGGCAAAAGTCAGTAACTCAAGGTAGCTGAGGATGGCTGACCAGTCAGCACTCAGGACCTGTCAGAAACTAGGAATGGTGTAAAAGAATAGCCCCAGAATAAAGAGCTGGAACTTCTCCCATGGTCAGAGCTGTTCAGAAGCCCCATGCCCTACAAGATACTGGACAAATCCTTTTGGTTTTGTAATAATGATTAGCACAGCTCTGATCCACCAATTCTGTTTCTCTGGAATCTTGTGACTTAAATAAGTTTGTGGTATGTGTTTGGTTGGAAAAACTTGTATCATTAAGCCAGGTATGCTTTTCAAAGGTGTGCTCTTTGGTGTATGAAACATCTGTGCACATGCTCCATCCATTTTTCCTTGAAAAGCAGAACTTTTCCTGCCAGCACTGTGGTGATAGCAGTAGTGGTATAGATACAGAAAGGTAAGATACTTCCTTCTGTTTAGGTTTGTTTATGAATTTTTATGTGGCAAGCTGTAGAAATTAATATTTCAGATGAATATTAATTGTTTAACTAATGTTCCAGATTGATGGTATTCCACATTGACTAAAGCAGAGTACTGGAGACTTGCTTACATTTTTGGACTTTAGCCCACAGGAAGCCTATGGAGCAGAGTGGTCTGAGTTCTACCTTGAACTACAAAGAGAAGAGGAGAAGCTAAGACAGTGGCTTGTGCAGGGAATGAAGGAGAAAGTGGCAATGTTGAAAAAAGAAGAGCAACAGGTAAGCACGCCTGTCTGACTTAAGTTCGTCTGCTGAGATTTGAAATAGTTAACTTTTTAGCATAATTTCCTGATATTTTGAGGGCAGTAATGTAATGTAAGTACTAAAAAGCAGATTGACTAATTAGATTGATTAGATTAGCAGATTGATTAGACACAGCAAGAAGAGACCAGGTCTTGTGAGGAGCAGCTGAGGGATCTGGGTTTGTTTAGCCTGAAAAAAAAGGCGGCTCAGGGAAGACATTATCACTTTCTACAACTATCTGAAAGGAGGCTTTAAGGGGATGCGTCTTGGTCTCTTTTCCCAGGTAACAAGTGAGATGACAAAAGGAAACAGCCTCAAGTTGTGCCAGGGGAGGTTTAGGTTAGACATTAGGAAAAACTTCTTCACTGAAAGGGTTGTCAGGCATTGGAAAAGCCTGCCCAAGGAAGGTGGAGTCACCACCCCTGCAGGTATTTGAAAGGCATCGAGATCTGGCACTTAGGGTGATATTTTAGTAGTGGACTTGTCAGTGGTAGGTTAACAGCTGGACTTGATGATCTTACGGGTCTTTTGCAACTTAAATGAGTCTATAAATGGAAGTCTTTGGATTTTTTTGGAAAGAGGGAACAGTCTAAAGGCTTTGCTGGAAAGCTGGGACGAGTCAATAGGTAAGAGGTGATACGGTGAAGTAAAAGGGCTGATACATATAATAGTTGCATGTTACTTTGTCTTCTCTAGCAGTATGCTGTGAAACATCTGTATGCCATAGCAGCACTGTAAGTGCTTTCCATGCACAGGTTGCTGTGTGAAACCCATGATTTCAGGAAGAAGAATCCCATGGGTTGTTTTTCAGCTGAGAGAGTGGGGCATATGTGCTTGTATGACCTCTAGGTTTAGTTATTAAATATAAGTTCAACCCTCATGTTGAGGTTTGAAATTCTGGTGGGGTGATTTTGTTGGTCTTGTTTTGGTTTTAAAATCTCATCTATACCCAGCTGCCTTAAGAATATTTGGAGATGTGGAACATTTCTTGAACATGTTGTTGAAGATTTAGTCCTGTAAAGCCGAACTGGCAAAACAGGATCTTCTCATCTACTTTCTGCCAGACTCTACCATGGTCATGCATAGTTATATTCAAACAGGAGTGTAATTGAAATTGGAAATTTGTGTAGACTTATTGATGTTCTGTACCTCAGCCTGCCAGCAAAGAGGTAGCAGTTTTTGCAAGGTATTTAGGTGCATGTTTTGTATAAGAAGGCTAAATACTTTGTTTTCTAAATCTGTTAAGTCTTGCATGCTACTTGCAGAGAAAAAACATCAGGTTCAGTACTTCTCAGTATTAGGCTATCCAATTGGAAGAACACTTGGCCATATAACCTTTGATATTTTCCTTCTATGATTTGCATCAGGTGGCTTGTGAGCTCTGCATACTGCAATTGAATTATGGCTGTTAGTTTTCCCAGTTCCTGATGTGGGAAAGTGGTCATGCAGTCACTACTAAGTAACGTTTGTCATATACTCTTGCTGCTAATTATTTGAGAAGTGTGTATGTGCATCTGAAAACTAAAGAAAACCAGGAATTTATGTTGTACTTCAGATTGCTTTCTCATTCTTTATTCAGAAGAAACTTGTGCAGCATTACCACTCCTGAGACATACAGTTGCTTAGGAGCTTACTGTTTCTACCCTGAATGTTTTTATTGGTTTATCTGATTTTACAACGCATCTAGTTAACTGTTGAAATGAAGTAAATAGAGGAATATTATACATACACACACACATATTTATAAAATCTGGCAGCTTTACTGTGTAGAACAGGCTTACTGTTACATTTATAATCTTAATTATTTCTTATGAGGGCAGGCAAATTGGGAGGAATAAAGGATGTTGTGAGGTTACGCAGGGGGAAACTTAGGTTTCCACCTGTACTTTGTGTCTGTAGTCTGGCTTCTGTGAGAACAATCTGATATGAGTGGTTATTTTTCTGGATTGTTGGTTTTCGTGTTACCAGTTTTGGGAAAGAACTGCAATTTTAAAATGAGTTTTAACACAAATTGAAGTAGGTTTTACTGGTTTACTGCGGAAGGGTTTTGTATTGTGGTATCGCCACCTTGTGTTACTAGTTGGAAATACCTTTTTTGTGCTTTAAACAGCTACGGGCCAAATATGAACATGAAATGCAAATTCTTGAAGCAGAGTGTCTGAAATTAGAGGGAAAGAAAAAAGCTCTTGAAGATGAAATAGCTGTGTTTCGTGAGAAGAAAGCTAATGCTGAGTTACTCCAGTCACAAGCATCTACCTCTACCCTTGCTGTTAGTTTGAAGAAAGGCAAGGACCACAAAAAGTAAGTACTGATGCTAGTCATCAGAGGCAGCAAGAAAAAACTTCTTCACATACCACTTTTATAACACAAATTTCAATAATCTTTTAGAAACATACAAACATGTTCCTATTCTGTGGTAAGAAGACAGAAGTGTGTAAATAACCCTCATGGTGGATTTAGTTTTAGTGATTGCTGCATATTCTATAAGCATTCTGTCTTTTTTTTTTTTTCCTAGAAGAAATGAAGGTTTTCGACTTGAATTTCTGTGCTTTGATATCAGAGATAAAGAAAGTGAGACTGTGCACGACCATGGCGAGAGGGAGAACTTAGAGAGGGAGAGAAATTCACCCAGGGGATTACAGAAGTGGCAAATTTGATTGCAGCACTGAGGTCTTGAATGTTGGATATGTTAGCTTTATGAAGCATTCTGACTACTGCTATCACATAATATTGTCTGTGTCTTCCTAGGACAGATTTTTGAGAAAGATTGATAAAATTGGCTGTAAAATTACACTGAGTGAAGAATATGACTTGATAAACATTTCACTTCCTTTATTTCTCCACTCCCAAACAAAAACCTAAATAAATTGTGAAATATCAGAAGTGTGTCCAAAATTACTCTCCAGAATCGCATGCCCAATTTTTTAATATAGAAACATTGAGTTAAATATTCATATATTGTTTTTTTCCCTCCAAACCCAGAAGCCACTTGACTAATTTTCTTTCCTGATAAGCTACACCTTTACTACAGATAACATTTTGTTGATTAATATCTTACTGCAACTGAAAGCAGATTTTTTGGTGCAGAAATTATTCGTAAGTGCTACACTATAGATAACTTAAGAAGCTAGATGGGTGTGCATTTTTGGGCATATGCTAGGAGCCAGCTTGTGGTTTTGTCAAAATTTTTTGCATTTCAAGTAATATTACTGAGTTCCTTTTCCCAAACTCTTTTTCCTGGTTTTACATAGGAAAGTGGAACTGTTGGTAGTAGAAGTCTTTATCTGCACTATTATGAATAATTCTCAACTACAGAAAATATTTAGATTTGTTTT
>JAOEHX010029579.1:0-14163 GCA_025448015.1 Bolborhynchus lineola
AAATGATAGGGTTTTTATGTTTGTTTTGTTTTTTTTTTTAATTTTTTTTTTTTTTTTTTTTTTTTTTTTATATGCTTTTTTATTTTGGGGTCTGTGAAAAGAATCCCAGATCCTCAGATGCATTTATCTGGACACATCTGCAATTTTTTTAGGTGTAATAATTAGCTTGCAAACTGTTTTTAAAAAGCTACTTGGAAAGATGTTCACTTCATATATCCAAGTTTTGTGTAATCTATAAATATTCTCAATACTATAGCTATATCTTTGGTTTCATCTATCCAAATCTCCCATGCCCTCAAACAGGACAAATGGTGCTCAGCTGGGCACCCTATGCAAATACAGCTCTTTATTTCCAGCCCATGCTCGATATTGAGACAATAAAAGCCAGTGAAGTATTCTGCAACTGCCTGTCAGCATAATTTGGGCCTGCCTATATATGCTGTAGTTTTATTTATCCTCCTTTCTGAGAGAGCTCTTGCGCCACTAACAGTAGTAAGTAAATATGTGCTTCATGAAAAGGAATTGAAATGACTGCAATGCACTTGAAGAATAAGTAAGTTGCACTAATTGTGATATGTAGGGTAAGGTATTTGGTAAAGTATTCATTTCATTCACCTTCAGCATATACAGCATTTGTTTTTCTTTTTGGTACATCTATGCTACTCCTTTTTATAGTAATGAGAAAAACTTTGGGGAAACATTTGACCTGACCTGTCAGCTCAGAGCTAAAAGAACTGAGTCCTTTGAGGTGCTCGCTGCTTTCTGTTGGCCACCAGCAAAATTCAGGGTGATTGCTGCAAAATAAAATGTTAAACTCTAAGGATACCTTTTGTAGCCACTCAGCAATGCCCAGATAAATGTCATCAGTGAGGTGCCTAAATCAGTCCAATAACATGGAGGCAACAAAAATTTGTTCTAATTTGCACAGTTGTTTGAGAAGCAAGATGCTCAGTAATTCGATTTCAAAACTGACCTACCTACTGAACACAAAGTGTTAGTTTGGCAAATGAATGAACCTTTTTGCACAGTGAGAGCAAAAGATATGGTAACTGTTTAAATCTAAGGTAACTGTTCAGATCAGTGCCCAGTGATATAAACTTGCTTTGGTGTTTTGAAAGCTGCCCTTCTACCTTACCCTTTTCAAAGCAGTTGATCTGAATATGTGGAATGTCGTTTCAGAGTTGGAAAGTTTTTAGATGGTCCAAATCAGACTTTAGACCACTAAGAGGTGAGAGGAGTTTTTGGTTTGGATTTGGCTTGTTTTTTGTTTGTTGGGTTCTGGTTTGTTTTTTTGTTTTGGCTTTTTTTTTTTTTTCCCCTGACATTATGTCATACCTAATCAAGTGTTGTCTAGTGTTTCTCTAGGATTTTAATCATGGATAGCAGAGGTGTAAAACCATGGCCTTTGTTTACAGTTGTGGCAGTTATTTGAAGTCATTATGTATTTCCTAGGCTATCCCCAATGGCGGAAGAGGCAAATAGCGCATGAGGTAGTTTATGAGTCACGATGAGGCATTCGTATACATCTTGTGTTAAGGTAGCTGCAGCTTTTAAGTGCAGTGGTGCTTAGTAGCTGAGCTGCTTCACCGAAATAACACTTTTGCGTAGGTCATCATTATGTTTAAAGTGTGCCCTAATCACAGTGTCTGGAAAGCAGAAACCTTCTTTTCAAGTATCTAACAAAAAAAGTCTGCATAGAATTAATTTCCCTACATGCACTGCAAATATGGGACAGCATTGTATGTATTCTGTAGGGGAAGCAATATTGGTTACTTAATTTCAGTTGCCACTGTGACTATAAGCATTGCTGATGCATGGAAACTTTACTTATGGTCTATTTGTTATGAAACTGTCTCACAGTTTGAGTTAAGGATCATACTGATGAAAATACACTTTATTCCTGGTAATGTTTTTCCAGAAGGTTTTTCCTAGGTTTTTCATTTGTTCTTTTAAATTCTCAAGATCTAACTCTTCTCTTTAAAGAGCTGTGATGTGGAGAGGATGGAATATTGATCAACAGAAAGAATAACTGCAGAAAGCTCCCCCACTTCTCTTTTTGTTTTTATTTTTCTTTTCTTAGGGAGGAGTTATGTGCAGAAAGTCTGCTTACCTTCAAGCCACTGCTTTAATACTTAAAAGAAATGAATATGTTTTTCTCTAGAATCTCACTGTGTTTGTTTTACTGAAGTTTATGAAGAAGGGACAGGCTTAATTCACAAGTGAAATTAATTTGATACCCCTTCACTAATTCTAACTCACTGTCTGTCAAAGTTGCAATATAGCAACAGTTCAGCATGACTGGCATTAACTGCTCAGAAAAAGCCCTGGGTTGGAATAGCACATTGATTGAACTTAGCAGTAAGACACATATCTGAGCAGGATATGAGAAGAGAGACAACCCTGACCCTTATATATGCCACTGCTCCAGTTGTTTTTCTGAGTGTAAGTTTTTTTCCTAGTTAAAAACCCCCAAGTTTTATAAAACTAAAATAAAATCTAGTCCAGAATGAAGTTTAGGCATGTTTGGACTCTATGCGAGTTGTTTATTAAATATTCAAAATTATATTGGACAAATTAAGCCTGTCAAGGAAACGTAGGTTACTGAAAACTTATAAGCTAAAGCTTACAAAAAAAAAAAAAAAAAAAAAAAAAAAAAATCCAGAACTCTTCAGTTTAAAAGGAGGTTAAAAAAATAGAGCAAACCTTGAGAGAACAGTGGGCAGAGGTCTCTGAAACCAAGGATGCCTTTTTTGTAAACACTGATGGTTGGAACCCAGCATTTAGAAATGCAAAAGACTGCAGTATTGCAAGTGTGAATGAATCTTTGTTAAGGCCACTGTGGAAACACTTTTTTTCACAGGTAAGACAAACACTTGAAATGCTTAAGTTTCATTGATCTTATGCTTAAAGTTGAGCTTATGCTCAAGCACCTTATGCATTCAAGGTGAAGAGCCTGACCACAAGCTCTTTGAATTCAAGGGGAATTTAACCAGTCAGAGAGACAGAAAAATGGCTCCATATTTTCATGCATGTAATACGTACCTCAGACAATTTGCATTCTCTTAAATGTCCTCAGACCTGACAATAAATTCTTATATAACCTACACATACTTGGAGACTATGAGGATGGGACATTGTGAGGTGATCTGTCAATCTGTGTTAAACTTCCCCTGGCAATATCCATGTACTCCTGCTATTGTGGAATCAGTTTCCTCAACAGATAAAACTGTGGTTTAGATTTGTAAAGATATGGTGCATTAATTAAGCAAAGTTAAGGGAGAAAAAAAAGGTAGATGATGTGTGTAAATTTGGAGAAATTCATTATTTGTGATCATGAGAGACGTTAGCTATGTTTTTCACCACAGCATGGAAGAATTTTGATCGAAAGCCCAGTGTAACAGAGATAAAGAACTCGCACCACAGATACTTTTTGAAATGGAAATAAAACATGCTGTGTTTGTAGCATGGCAATGTTAAAAAGAAACATGTAAGATTAAACAAACAAGTCAGAGTACGTTTTTTTAGAAGATAGATATATACATATATACTTAATTTAATGCAGCAGGTTTGGCTGGTCTCTGTCTCCTCCCCTCCTCCCCCCTTTTTCTTTAAAGCATATAAATTCCAACCATGTTTTGTGTGAAGGGTCTCAGTGCATACTGACATTGTGAGTGTCAGCTCCAGATCACTTTAATCAGAGAGTGGATATGCATGATAAAACGGATAAGGGACTTTAATCAAAAAATCCGCTGGTCTGGAAACGTGACGCACTCCGCCAAACACACTTCATCCCACTTTTCTTGTGCCTCTGCCAAGATTTTTATTTCATGAATATGCATTGGACATGATATTACATTAAAATGTGACATTGTTGTGTAGTGGTAGGGATTAGAATTAGAATAAATAAATAAATATACTTCTGTAAAGTTTTTGTAATTGAACATTAGTTAGTATCGTGTTGTGATTTTACATATATTTATTCACCTAACCCACCCTGTTCATTTCTCCAAAATTTATTTTTTAAATCAATACTGAATTCATCCCTTTCTTCTTAGAAATAAAAACAATAGTAGCAGATAAATCCTTTATTTAACTTTTACCTGTAAGTGTAATGTATAGAGTTCTCAAGAGGGAATCATATTTTTGCATACAAAACCATGTCTGTGACTCTGTGGCTGGGGGCATTTTTGCTTCTGCAGCCAGGAATAATTCTGTAGCACAGAGCCCACTCCAAAGTCCATTATTCTGTATGCAAAGGCTGCTCTGAATTTCACAGGATTTGGATCATATACCAAATAAATTGAGAAATCCTTTGTTTTCCCCTAATTTTGCTATGTTACATTGTTTCCCAGATATTGGTGAGGATTATAAAACTGATATATGGAAATTTGCATCATTAAACCTGTGCTAGTCTCAATTTTAGATTTGTATAATTTCATGTACTTGGGCCAATCAGCTTTTAGTCACAACATGTAAGCATTTCCACATCTGTCTCTTTGTAAACCCCCACACCATGATCTCTCAGAACTGATCTCTTATACAATATACCTTGAAACACACATCCTAGCATGTTGTGAAGCGTTCATCAGATTAAAGACGACTGTGTTTGCTGTCTTACCGTTTCTCTGCCACAAATACATAGAGGACACCACTTGAGGAAAATAAATTTGTCTAAAGGCAATGGTTTGCATCTGAATGAAAAGATACCGACAGGGTCTAAGTGGGTACAAAACTATTGCCTCCAGTGAAGCTCTGCAGAACTGCACGGAGGATTTGCCCTTAAGTAGGCAAATATATGTTACAACTAAAATACCACTGTGTGGCTTTGTGGCATATGAATCACAGAACAGTATTTCTGTTCCTTCTTTTCCCCTCACTTAGATGATTTTGGTGAAATGGGAGATTGACACTGTATTCCTTTTTCTTGTGATTTGAAATCTGTAAATGAAAGTGTTGAACAGAGGCTTTTTTTAAGCTGGGGATAAGAATGGACATTCTTTATTTACTATCCAAGGACTCTTGCATATCAGTTGCTCAGTGAGGACCTCTTCTTGTAATGGATGCTTTCTGAGACTAATTTTAATTAAACCCAAAGAAACAAAAATCATAATTACTTAAGTAATGATCTGAAGCACCAATATTTCATTACCTGTGTTATTCAAATGTGAGTCTGCATAAAGCTTGCTTGCTTTGTGTATAATCTAAAGTGGTTTTTTAAGTAATAACCATACTAAAAGCATAGTCTTACCTAGCCCTTAGCTATGCTCCAAACTTTTGAAAAGGAGAAAAGAATAGTAACTGGTGGCTGAGATGTCACTGACAAGGGAAAATGCTATTGAAGATAAAAATGCAGAGCTCTTTATACTACTTCTGCAATAAAGTTACGGTCATTTCAAATAGAATTTCCTTTACGAGGCTCAATTTCTTCAAAAATTATATCTGCTATATATATCTTCTGATGCTGAAAGCTGTGAAAGCTTGACATTCAGCCCAGATACTAATCAGAAAAGGAAATCTGAAAAAGTTAAGATGTTTTCAGCAATTTCACAGGCACTTAACATTAGATTTTAGTCCCACCTCAGAAATCTTTGAGCCAGAATTCTCTGAGCTGGCCTGTGAATACCAGTGAGTTCAACATTTTCTCTTTCTGCAACATTCGTTCATCAGCATTGTGAGGATCAAGAAGGATGGCAGCAGTTCCCACCTGTTTGCCTGCTTTTTGCCAATTTGGGGTAACAAGTGTTTTGTGGAACCAGCTGGTCTCAAACCTAGTCGTAGTGCTTTTGCTCTGCTGATTTTGCAGAATTGCCATGGTACAAGTTCTTCCCCAAGACGTTTCTGCAGTACTCATTTTGCTCCCTATCCCTGGCAAAAGAGCTTCTATGCATCAGCAGGACCTACTGCCCTTCATACTTTAGAGCTGGACAGCCAAACTCATTTCCGAAGCTGTGTATGCCTTCATCCTACCCTTCTGGGTGCAGATGGCTCCATTTAAATGAAAAAAATTCCATACTGTTCTTACAGCCTGAGAGAGGATACTGAGAACTACTGTTAATACTTTTCCTCTCATAATTGATCTTGTTGCTTTTAGTGTCTGTCCTTTTCTTTTTATATTGATGCCTTTCTGAAAAAAAAAAAAAAAAAAAACCCCTTTTTATACAATTCATATCTTTGTATGTTTGTAATCATTGACAGAGGAGCTCTTCTTCAAGGCACAAGCTAGGCTCAGTGCAGCTCCTGTGATTTCTGAATTTACACCAACACAGTTCTGCATAAGAAATTCTGTTTCAAAGTCCAATTCAAACTCTTTTCAACACTTTTATCCAGGTCCTAGGATCAGCTACACCCTCAGATACTAAAACATCGTGGTAACAAGAAGTTTAAACATATACTTCCCCTTGACTGCACACTTCATGCATATATCATGTGTTACAGTATAACCATGCAACTAGGGATGCAGATGAAATCCTAGCACAGCTGAGCAAGAGGTGCACACTTCAATGTAGATTTCAAAAGGGAAATCACAGTAATGTCAGCAATCAAACTGTGAAAAAATTAGAAAAATCTAGTAGAAAGGACAATGACTTCAATGGAACAACATTCATGGTCTGAATTCCTGTAGATTATGTACTCAGAGAAGAGCCTTTAGCAGCTGATAGAGACATCCGCAAAGACAGACATCAGTCAGGACTGCCTAATGTAGAATGAAACATCCCCAAAGGAAATTAACATTACAAAAACTATTATTTAATATTAAAGGTAATTGTAACACAGGGGCATGACTCATATCCTTGTGTTACAATTACTTTAATGTTAAATTATAGTTTTCTGAATGGTAATGAGGGAAAGTTAAACCTGACACTCTGCCCTTAACCCTTGCTACTGCGTCCAAGAATTAATATGACTGAGAGATGTCTATGCAGTCTGTCATTTACTCATGTCACCCATTAGTCGTGACAGAGTGTAGAAGGTAGACTTGCAATAGCAGCTTTTACAGTTAATTGGAGAATGCTCACAGTGTGGTCTGTTATACTGGATAACTGACCTTTACAATCATCAGAGTACAGTGTTGATGCAATATGTTGATAATAGAGAGTTTAGCATGTTAGACCATGACAGACTTACAAAGATTCACAGCCTTAACTTCCTGCATTTCACGCTATCTTCCTAAAATTCTTCCTTCAGATTTTTTTTTTTCAGAATGCAGCTGCTTCACATTTCTAGCTGGTACCAAAAATGTGTACACAGAAAAGCACAAGCACATTTTATGCCCTGATCATGTTTAATACCTTTTAGCATTAGGTTTTCTGTTCTGTAGAGCATACCTGCATAGTTCCCAACACGTAAATGGGGCCTTAGTTTAGGAGCAGCCTTGGCATCACTTCAACATGACTTTTATGTTCCTGCTTACCTGTATGTTGTGTCGCCACTGATACTGCATGCATAGCTCCATTTCCTGCAGTCCTGTACCTAGTCCCTGAATAGAATTAACCAGCTAACAGTAAGGTAGACTGTATGACTAAAGAAAACTATTAAAAAAATTATTATATGCATAGTCAGAATGAATCATTTTGCAATTGCTTATGTCATGTTGGGTTGTTTTAATGGTTGTTTAATGGTCATGTTTCATCATGTCACAACCCATGATAGATAGCATATGCCATAGCAGAACCAATGCATGGAGTTTATGTAAAAAAAAAGAATGTTTAAAATTAAATATATATACTGTTTTCTTATATATTTCTAGCTGTGATTTCAGCTAGAGAACTCTCATTGTGAATTCATGTTAGTAATTAGCAAGCTGGGATACCTGCAAAAAGCAGATAATTCTGAGATACCAGCATACAATGCATGAAACTAGGTATGTCATGAACTCAGGTTTAAGAATTGGGAGTATATTTGAAAACTAGTCTGAATCAGTAAATAGAATGAAATATACCATCCTGCCCTGTGATAGACACTGTTGGTAGGGTATAATACCACTGCTTTAATTTTTTCCATTGGAAATAAATATGTGAAGAGGGCATTTGTCTTCCCCATTTGAAAAATCAGAGTAGAGCATATAGTTTTACCTATAATCACGTAGTCTGGTCTCTAACACAAACAAACTATTCCACAGGGTAGAAGAACTTCATCAAGAAGTCCAAGTTTCAGTTAAAATCTACTAGAGAGGGAAAGATCCTTGTGACTACAGCTAGCTTTTACAATTGGTGGAAGGAAAACAGGGCAGCAACAAGATATTATTCCCTTTGCTGTTAATGCTAGCAGATGCAGGTGAAAACAGAAAAGAATGATTGTTTCTCCATTGGACTTTCAGTGAGATAATTTTAACTCAAAAGTCATACAGTGCAAGAGACCCATAAGACAAATTTTGGTATGTCAAGTCACAGTGTTGTGCCAGGTTCCCCTGAGGTGCACTGGTGCCGAGGAAGAGCTAATATTCTGTAGCAGGCAAACTCTGCCAGTCCAAAGCTTGTGTTTTCCAGGAGATTCAGCAGCCCTTTCTCCTGAATAAACCATGTTCCACATCAAGAAAAAACTTGCCTTGTTTATAATGCTGCCTCGTTAGTAAGGCTTCGCTTGGTCACACATGGACCCATGGAACAGATAATGAAGTGTCTCCATTCTGTGCTTGCACAGCAGCCAGAGCAGTGATGAGATATATAGCAATGGCTCAGGTCAAAGCTTCATAGTTTTAAAAATATACTGAGATGATAGGGAACTGTTTGCATGGCAGTGATCCAAGCTCTAAAACCACCATAAATACATATTTGCATGGCAGATTAACATGATTTGCTCTTGAGATCTTGCACATTTTTAGGGCAAGGTCTTCCATAGCCTGAAATATACTGCAGAGAAATGGTATTTCCACTACCACAGACTGGGCTTATCCTTCAGGCCAACAAAAGAAGCTCTGGGTGTTCCAGGTCAAGGCAGACTCAAGTATGGGCAGCCTCACTGGGATCCCTGGTAATTTACTAGAGGTGAGAGAGAACAGAGAAACTAAGCAGAAAGCCTTTGAGTGCCTAATTTTAGCAGACCATAATGTGCCCACAGAAACATTTCTAGGGACTTTGAAGTGGAATGGTTGTGGCATTCATAGGCATACTAACACACAACGACTAGATGCAAAGATCCCACAGCTTCACCAGTGATGCACCTAGATTAAGCTGCTTTTGTGTTAAATGTTAATATGGCTATACTATATACAGGAGTTGTGTTAATATAACGTGTGACCCAATGGCTCTGTACAGAAATGAATTAACAATCACAAGTGAAAATTTTTTTTGCTTTGCTTTTTATAGAGAGACACTGAAGCTGAATGTTATTACAGAATACAGCTGTATATCTAACATCTTTATTATATACTATACAAAATGAGAGGAAGAAGAAATATGAATATGAGTAAGGAGAAATATTCCTTATTTCTTCTTTCCTCAGCCCTTCAGTGGCTTTAGGGACTTAAAGTAGAATTGGTGATATATGTTTTAGGCACCTGTCCTGGGTTCAGCAGTAGCAGGCAGTTTTCTCCTTCTCAGTAGCTGGTGCACTGCTATGTTTTTGACTTTCAGCCTGGGAGCAGCACTGATAACACCGATGTTTTAGTTGCTGCTCAGTAATGTTTACTCTGACCAAGGACTTTCTGAGTCTCATGCTCTGCCAGGGAGGAGGGGAAGCTGGGAGGAAGGAGAGACAGGACACCTGACCCAAACTAACCAAAGAGGTGTTCCATACCACAGCACGTCATGCCCACTATATAAACTGGAGGCAGTTACCCAGAAGAGTTAGATCACTGCTAGGTCGGGATGGGTATTTGTTGGCAGGTGGTGAGCAGTTATATTCTCTTCCCTTGTCATTATTATTATTGCTGGTAGCAGCAGTGGTTTGTGTTATACCTGAGTTAGTGGACTGTTCTTATCTCAACCCATTGGAGTTACATTCTTTTAATTCTCCTCCCCATCCCTCCAGGAGTTGGAGGGAGGAAAGAAGGGGTGCGAGAGAGAGGCTGCATGGCTGACTGAGCTTAAACCACGACAGCACTGTAGAAAGATGCATTTCTGAGCTGGAGGCAGAAGTCAGGTTTCCTCAGTATATTGGGTCAGCAGCTACTGTATCTACACATCAGCAGGGATAATTGCACCAGACCAGCAATCAGGATCTGCTTACCTTTGAGCATGTATCACACTAATTGCCTTAACTGAGATTACATACAGGCTTAAAGTTAGTCATATACTTTGCTGGATTTGTCATTAATCCCATGGCCTGTGATTTATGGAAGCTTTATAGTGAACTTAAAGGCCACTGAACTGATCTTTCCTGAAAGGCCTCTTCTAGAGGAAGAAGGAGAGAAACAGTTTTGTTTGGCTTGGTTTTGTTTTGTTTTGTAAATAAAAGCTCCTGAGGGGCTGGAGTGATTGACAGAGAAACAACTGACCTATGCTTTTAACTGGCACTGACTAATCCCATCCTGAGGCTTTCCAGTCTAGTTCAGAGTATCCATCAGCAAGTCCCATGTTGCTTCCTGAATTTTACTTGGTATGTGACTCAGGACACATTTTAGTCAATTGAATTATTATGAGTGTATTACTGTGGATGCTGCCTATTCAGAAACTGAAATGTATGCTGTTGCGTTTTGATACCAGTTAACATCTTGAAAGAGGAGTAGCTCACTGTCAGTATAAGGTTTGTGATTTTATTGCTGAAGTATTATTTCAAATGAATAACGAAAAAATAGGATAGGGAAACACACTATAAAAAAGAAACATTGACTTCTTCAAGACCATTGTGAAACTGAAAATTTTTACTATTATTTAGGATTAAAGGCAGTTTCAGGGATTCTACCTGCTCAAATCCAATGACAGTTTTTGTGGCATAATCATCACATCTTATTTATAGAGAAGAAACAACTCCCATGTTACTTATATCTGAGGATTTTGTTACACAGAGCTAATTTTCTCTGACTTTTTTGCATTATCATCTCATGTTACATTCATGGCCCAGAAAATGTCTTGCCTTTCACTTTAAAAAAAAAAGAAAGAAAAAATGAAGGAAACAAGTACATCAAAGTTTCTGTAGTTGTGGAAGTTGTGACATTTCTCATAGAGGGAACATAAACAAAAGCTTTATTATATTATTCTAAGCCTATTATTTTATAGTACCATTCTGAATTTTTCCTGACATGCCCACAGTAGACCAATGTTATATGAAAGCAATGTAATTTTTGGGATCCACAGAAATATAAGGGAATTGGAATACTGAGATACCAAAAACTCCAGCTCATCTGATGTGACACAGAACCTCACATGAGGTGGAGATCATGGCTGACTCATATTAAAAAAAATGTTTAATTTACTTCAGCAATATGAAGTGTGTTGGTCCTAATTATGAAGATAATATTTTGTTCTGAAAAACAAGTCTAAGAGCTTTGGTTCCGCATCCTTTACCTGGAAGCTGAAATAGTGCAATTGGCCCAAGCATTCACCCTTATCTAACTCTGCTAATTCACTTGTCACAACTTTCAGGATCAATATTTCTTCTTTACAGAACTTTTCCCATGAGGAGAAAAATCTCCAGAAATCTCTCTGTCTTGAAAATCAAACAAATCTTGGTGCATCTTGGCTGTTTCCTTCAGATAAGGTTTGTGGCAATATAAATGCAGCAAGTAACACACCTTCTGCTGTATAGAAATTGTGCTGTTTCTTCTTAGGTCCACAGCACTCGGGAAATTACAAATCGTCATTTAATGTCTTAGGGCAGGGAAAACTTGCTTGCAGTCAGTTCATTTTGGAGACTGCTTTAAAACAAAACATGTTCATTCCTTTTCCCTTTCCTTATTTTCTCCTTTTCCCTTTCCTGCTTTTCACAGTAATACAGCTCACCAGTTCGCCCAGTTCTAGAGAGTTTTGCAGATAATTTACTCTTAATTGTGAAGGTATAATTAGAGCAATTGCTTGGAGGATGCTTGAAATGCTAGATGCGCTTTTTTTCGTTTGTTTGTTTCAATAGAGGAAAGAGGTGGCATGTGGTTTTCCTATTCATTTGGTGGATGGGATAGAAAACCCAGCATGCAAGAGATTGTGGATAACTTCTCAATTGATTCTACATAGAGAATGATAATGAGCTGCATATTTTCAGATTTATGGCACTGCCTTGCAAGATTTTGTGAAGAATTAAAAAATATAGATGAGAGTGTTAAGAAGTCAGTAGTTGTACTTAGGAATCCCGTTTTTCCTTCTAGTAGCCTGACTCACAGCAAATATCTCAGTGGCAGTGTTCTGCTTTATCTGTTATCTAGCAATGTTCTTTTGCTGGTATTCCCATTTATTCAAGTGACTCTTGTTGATACCCAAGCAATTGGGGCAGTGCCAAAGCACATCCTGGTATGTGTGCAGTCTGGTATTTCATTTGTATTATTCATTACTGAGCTTTACTAAAAAAAA
Source organism: Bolborhynchus lineola (assembly GCA_025448015.1). NCBI lineage: Eukaryota > Metazoa > Chordata > Aves > Psittaciformes > Psittacidae > Bolborhynchus > Bolborhynchus lineola. The sequence goes on from JAOEHX010029579.1 coordinate 12,441, forward strand.
AAAAAATAAAATCTAATAATTATCAGTTAACTGCAAATAAAGAGTTTCTGTTTTTTTTTGAATAATCCTTAAAGTAGCAATTTCGAAAACCAACGAGGTAGATTCAAGTCAGTAAGATTGTGATGCAGATTCCATAAGATTCTAGCTTTAAGTCAATCAGTCTAAGTTTTCCCATTTTTAGTTAAATAATAACAACCACCACCCAGTGGCACCATCCAGCATCATTTGTACATTGGGTCAATGAGACAGACTATGTGCCATTTTCCCCTCATGTGTTCTTGCCACCTCTTCTGCACATCTCATGGTAGGCTCCCTGGGTACCAGTACCAGTCAGTCAGCAGGTCTGGATGATGAAGGTTTCAGTTCACTACAATTTCAACAGCATAAATACTGATGTAATTTTAAAACAGCTGTGGGTAACCTGTCTGACTGCTGAGAAATTTTGTTTGCATTTTATATTTAGTCATTTGTAACAGTACCAGTGCAAACCCAGCATGGAGGTGCCATTTGGCTTTGCTTGTTCACTCCTTGCAGTTCATGGGAGTGCAACTATCTCATGGGGAATGTTGAGCATTTCACCAAAGCAGAGAAGGTCTGATTGAATGAAGGCTTAAGAGTGTTTTTTGTTTATATTTGAGATGAGGTTTGGGGCTGTATACATGGTTAAGTACCCAGCCATCAACCCTAGTGCCACTCTCTCACTTCCTGACATGCTTTCAAATGTCATTTTATTCACGTATAGAGGCATGCAAAAGCATGACCCTTAATATGATGCTATCTGTAAGTCTCTAATCTAGCAGCAGCACACAGAGTGGGGCTTTTCTGGGGTACTGCAGGGAGCCTGCAATCTGCTCCATAACTCCAACAAGGGCAGTCACATTAACGGTGAAGCTGTGGAAGACCTATGGGGAAGATGGGGTACTGGAGTGTGTGCTGGGGGTCTTGACCCACTCATTGTCTTTGCCTGGTCATTCCTGCCCACCCATGTGACATGAAGAGAGGATGCATAAATGCCTGCAGTGCTGGCGACTAGCACAACGTATATCTCTTGTCTGGCATGAGTGAGCAGAAAGATTCACCATAAAGCCGAATGAGACTGCGTAATCTCTGATGTGTGTCAGGATGAACATTTAAAAGAAGTTTAAGTTATAGCACCACTGCAGGCAACAAACAATATGGAAACATTAGTGACCATCACTCTCATGAGGGAGTGGTGGAAGAAAAGATTTGTCCTTCTGCATTACCACTGAAAGCTTCTCCTCTTAGCTAGCTTTCTCATTTATAACTGGGGTTGGAAAGTGCAAACCAAAATGAAACCTGCTTTAAAAGAATTTTGTGGGCTGTACAAATCATAAGGGTAACTGCTGCACAAAATACTGTCAACTGAGGCATATATTTAAAAGGTTAGATAAAATATCTCCTAACCATTTTTTCTAGTTCTTTTCTTTTTATACTCAACTGCAAAACAACAATAGATAAAAAGGTTGTATATAATGCATGTATATTTTGTTGTGAGTTTTTTTTTTTTTCACCTTTCCCAAAGGAGTCTCTGTGCTTCCCACACTAATTGTAGGTTTTTCTGAAAATGCAGCATGAATCATTTATAAATAAAGAGACTTTAAAATCCCTAAAAGAGTCCCTGAGGTATTCAGTATTTCAGCATAAAATAACTGTTAAATGGAGTTATTCTGAATTAGCTTTTACTGGAAAGTGGTGAAAATAA
>JAOEHX010029586.1:0-21552 GCA_025448015.1 Bolborhynchus lineola
TTATTTTATTTTATTTTATTTTATTTTATTTTATTTTATTTTATTATTTTATTTTTTTATTTTAATTTTAAAAAGTATGTTTTCCTAAATGCTGAAGTTTTTAAGCTGAAATACACGTTTCCATCTGGTCAACAAACAAGTGCTTGTTGATATCTTTGCTGAGCTGGCAGTCTGGCAGTCTTGTATAGTATCAGGAAAAGAAAACTCCACTTGTAATAACAGATTTAGTATGATCTCCCTTTAAAGCAAAAAGGAGGAACCGTACTTCAGCTTAAAAGAGTCATCCATGTAATTATCATTCCAGCTGTAAATAAATATATCCCAACAGTGGTTAGGAGAGGGTGTCTCATTGTACAGTCTGTATGTCCTCAAATCAAAATAGACAGTAATGATGCTAAACATTCTTCCTGTTGTCCATCACCTCCCCGTAGAACCATCCAAATGACAGATGGAAGTTGCCCTTAAATTGCAGTAATACTCTATGCATTTGACCTGATGGTCTTGTGTAGCTACTCTCAATGGCTTCCAGAACTGTTGCCCTGATTACAGGTCAGATAGGCAACATGAAACATTAAAAATGCAGAACTGAAGTGATAATAAATTGGGATTACTTATTTATTTTGAAAATATTTTAAAAAGGTGTCATGGGATTTTGTGATAGGAAAGTGGCTCCTGTTCTGTAGGGAAATGGTGTCCAGGTCACAGCCTACCATTTCAGTGGGGTTGTGTGGTGTCAGGGAAGATTGTTATCAGTGTAAGTGAAACCAGCAGATATTATACTGTGATGCCAAAGGGAGTTAACAGAGATTTTATACGAACAAATACTGCTTTCATTTTTTTTTTTTTTTTTTTTTTTTTTTTTTTTTGTTGTTGGTTTGGTTTGGTTTGGGTTCGTTTTGAGTTATTTTTTTTTTGGGAAAGGGTTTGAAAAATGTTTATTCAGGTCATTCTGTAATGACTGAACCAAATCCTTGATTCAAAAATCTCAGATGCTGGAATGTTAGAAATCCTCATCTAAATTTGGATGCAGTAGCTCAACTCCTGTTCTAGATATAACTGAATGCTATCATACTTCTCTAACTTACATTTTAAATCAATGTTTTGTGTTCTCTTTGTGTTGAGATTTCTGCTAATTGAAACGCCACAAGTAATATTTGCAACTGAAGTAAATTTAAAGCAACACAGTAATTCGGAATTAAGAATTTTTAGTACACTTGTCAGTCTTGCATTTATTCAGCTAAAGAATCCTGTCATGTGCACATCCAGTCATGTCCAGGAATTGTATCTTTGATAACTATTGGTTATGATTCCCTAGGATTGGCTCAAAATCAGTGCACAGTTTCATGATTATTGTGTAAGAAATAATTTTGTGAATATTTTGAAACAATTATTTGAAATTATAATGATGAAAAATCACAGCAGGAATAAAGCTATCAAACATTTCCTTACATTTTTCTGCCCAGCAACTTTTGTGCTTTAAAGATGTTAGAAAGCTATCATCTGAGAAGGATCAGGAGAGTATGCTTTCCATCATCTCAGCTCTTCAAAGAAAGTCTGGAGCCTGAAGGCCAAAAAGGGACTCCTTTGTTCTTTGGACAAATTGCTATCTTTTCACACTTTTGGAAAGAAATTACTATTTTTGCTCAATCCCCATGATCAGCCAGTAAACGCAAGATACAGTTGTAGGATGGATGCTTACTGAGTCAGAGTCCTCTGCTTTGCAGCAAGTTTGACTTCGTTTCTGGTCCAAGATCGACTTGTATTCATTCTACATTGAAGAACTGATGGTGGCGCTGTGGAGAAGCTGGTAGAGCAGCATTTTTTACTTGCTTTGCCTTAAACTAAGTCTTGCTGAAGGCTAGTATTGTGCTCTGAAAAGAGCTGCCTGGGAAATGTTCTGTGTAATGGAAGCTACTGAGTTTTTCCTAATCCTTCTACTCTTTATGGGACAAGTCTCTTGCAGTTTTTCTTTCCTTTAGACATATTTTATGTATTTTGAATGAAATTCAGTGAAGGAGAAAAACTGCTCAGAGGAGAGACATATCTTACCTGCAACAGTCAGTAATTCAACAGACAATACTAGGAAGTGGGAAATACAAGTGCAGTCCTTGTTTGCCAGATTTGATGCAAGGACAGAACACTTCAGTGTCAGCTGAATGTTGCAGCCACGGGACAACTGGAGTTTCTAGCGTGAGGACTCTGTCTGATTTACATCCTGCATCAAAGAAATATTTCCTGATAAAGTTGGATTTCCACAGAAAAATTCCATTTGGTCAAGAATAGGCCCACATGTGGCTTGCAAATGCTTCTCACTGATTATGGTAAAAAGAAAGTTGTTGTATGGGCACAAATTGCATTCACGACCTTGCAACTTCACTGTTTTTCTTAATGTGGATAAAGAGCTGTAGAGAATTCTAGACAGTATGCAACTGCTCTGAAGGTTTCTTCCCAGGAAGCTACCTTAGCCAAGTCTGTCCCATGCCATATATCCCTTTTCTGAACCAGCTATAGCATCTATCACCAAAACTTGATTCTTTTGAAAAACAATAATTCCTTCTGAGATAAAATCTTTTCAAGGGACCATCAACCTGAGCTTTGCAAGTGCCCATGAAATACTGCATGATAGGTGTTTAGTATCTCAATACATACGCACAGACTGGTGCAGTAAGTCCAAATCCACGTACTAAGTACAGTTGCCACAAATCTTCAGTAGGTACATTGATACTTTGGATTTAGCCAAGTGCCTGGTGGTTATCTGAATTCCAGAACTTTATTCGGTGTTTACCTCTGACTGATGTTGCAGCTCAGGTAGGAAAAATTCTCAAACCAACATATTGCTGAGAGTTGGGCTTCCAAGGGAACACACTGTTCACATCTTAAAAACACAACAAAGTAATAATGCTGATTTATCAGTGAAGGACTCTGTAACCTAAGCTAACTATTGTCATGGTGCTAAGAGAGTCTGGAGTCTAATATTTTATATTTTGAGACATCTTGTATCTAGGGGGTTGCTTTGATAAGCATGCACCCTGCTAATATATCATCTAAATAACAGATGGGTCCTCAAGCCAGAGGGGTTTCGCCTTCAGCAGCCTTGCTTCTTCACTTGACAGCTCAAGAAATACTTCCCCAGGTTAAATCTTCTGGAAATGTGTTGGATCTATCATTTAGATGTCAGTGACTGAAAGGAGTTTGATATACTCGGCATATGAAACTTTTTCAATCTTTATTCATGAGAAAACAGTGCAGAGACATCTGCTGAATTTAGTGTTTAAAATGTGATTTCTCTTAGAGATCACATTAGGTTCTGAAAGAAACTTGTGCAGCTCCATATTTAATAAATAGTATGACAACTTAGAGTGCCAAGTCTATGAAAATAGACATACATATTTAATTAATTAATATTGATAGCCATTTGGCTCCTGTAAATTTTCTTTTTAATGACATTTTTGAAGGAGAGTATTTGAATATTGTCCACTTACAAAACAACAGTGGGCTGGAGTTTCGATGTTTTCCTAAACAAGGGACATGGGAGACACAAGATGGCAAATTGTTGCCAAACTGCCAGCACTGTACTGTGATGAAGCCTAACAGCTCTATCATAAATCAGGTACTCAGCATATAAAGAGGAAAAGTTAACAGATGCCAGTGTAAGGATTGAATCAGAGGAAAGACCTACTTTGGTAAATAAACATATATTATAAAATGCTCTTTTCTCTGGGCAGATTCTCAAAGAATGGGAGATTCAGCTCTTTCCTCAAATGCATCTTGACACCTGATGTCAGACACCAGACAGCAGACAAAGTAGACAGTTTGCTAGAATATGGTTTGCTTCTAAAGCTTCCCTTTAGCCCCAGTATCCTGAGAAGGCTGTAAAATAAAGGAAGGGCATTAACATCACATTTTTAAGAAATCCATATTCATACTTGCTCTTTTCATGAGAGGAAAGGCAGTGGAAACCCGAAAGCAAGCAGCATTTGAAATCAAGCCTATAAGTAAAGTGGGAGCAGAGTAATATTGCCTTGAAATACAGAAGTAAAAGTTGTGATTTTGGCTCCATCAAACAAAAAGAGCAGTAGGAAGTGACAACTCTGCTAAGGAGCTATTCTTACTTTTACCTCTGCTTTCCCTTTAATAATTTTTATTTCTTTCAGTGGAAAGTGTTGGCTTCTTTTTCCACCATGTTTATTTTTTCCCTTTTATTTTGGTGAAAACATATTTCCTTCCAGAAATCCACTCTGCCTTAATCCTGGCAGAAACACCCACTGTCCTTAATATCCCCTCACACTTATAAAAAGAAGAGGTAAAGAATGGTTTTCTAGTTTGAGGCAAGACCTGTTCTCTAACTCTAGTGTGCCTGCACACTTGTCAGTTATCCAAATGTCTGAGGAAGACCACTCCGTCCAAGTCCACAGAGATCTGATGGAATTATCTGGCTGAGTGTCACTCTTTAGAGGAAATAGTTATTTTGGATGATATACAGTGACTGCTTTTTTTTTTTTTTTTGCTACTGCTTCAGTAATAAACACACTATTTTGATGACTCTTAGAAACAAATCCTTCAGCCCTCACTCAGCAAATCTCCTGTTGACTTCAATAAGCTTTCCTGAGCAAGGTTTGAAAAGTGGCTTCAGTATCTGGCTGAAAATAAGCAACCTGAAATGTCTGTCTTTTTCATAACTTTAATAAAATGTTGATTTTATTTACTTTTAAAATGACATCTTTCAATAACTTTGCCAACACCCCCTAAACCAAGAAAAAGCCTCACAATTGCTGGAACTTAATGTCCTTCAGGCATTTGATTTTTCCCAAGAATGCCAGGACCAAAATTCCTTTCTCAAGTGTCTGTGAACTGGAAAAAATGTGTATTCTGGTTTCTGGCACATGCGTATGCATAAATTGGCTACTTTTCCTCTGCATACTTTAATAATCATAATAGTTTTCCATTACTTGTTGATTCCTGTTAATAGCATAGCATCAAGGGATCACAGTTAAAAGAAAGGTTGATAAAACTCTGACTCACTTGTAGCAAATGGAAATTTGGATGGGAGACTTGTATGGCTTAGCACAACGAAAGGCTTCTCTTGGTGGGTCAAGATATGTTACTGTAATAAATTCAGTCAATAGTGGTGTGTGGCATTTTTACTACAATGAATATATACCCAAAGGGGAAGATAAAATTTGACACTTAGATTCTGCTTCGGTTCTTATGCACCTGCTTCTTGTGAATGGCAAAAGGATGTTTGACAGCTGCTTATCTACTCATTCAGAACTGCAGATGGCTTCTACAGCTGGAGAAACTAAAAGTGCTGCAGAAAAGCAGAGAAAGAGCTGGTCTAAATTTAGGGATAAGATTATTTTTCCAAGTCTGACATTGCAGTTCTTGATTAGTATTAAATAAAAGTGATTTTCTGGTGACTCCTTAACATTGCAGTAGGACACAAATAGGCACAGTCTTTCTGTCACACCCCACATAATGTGGCAGTGTGAAGCAAGAGGATGTAGATAAAACAGCACATTTTTTTTTTCAGTTTTGCTCCTTATCCCACTGCTTCTGCTGAACGTATTGCTCCTGTTTTCCTGAGCATGTAGCTTGTCTCAGCTCGGAGGAAGCTGATCCATCGCCGTTCAACCTTTATTTTCCTCTCCTTTTTAAAAGTATTACACTTTTCTTGGATCATCACTTGCAACTGAGATGCAATTTTGCACAGAAATAACCATCTTGCATTAAACTTCCTTCTTAAGTTTTTGTTTCTGTGAAGGGACTGACAAATACAAATGTCTTTTCCTCCATACATTTTTCCTTATATAGTTAATGATAAGGAGTGGAGGTGAGAGGAAATGATTTATCTTATGCTAGAAATTTTACTTGGTGTTGAGTTTAAAATTATACTGACCATTTTGTAAACTGCTGTGTTCAATAGAAACTTTAGAAGTTTCCCATTTTTCAAAGGCCTAGTGGTGCCATTCCCAACCAGTATTTTCAGGGATCGGTAATTCAGATACCTAGATTACATGCTTAAAATTTCTCTGTATTCTCCTATGAATGTTGCAATTAGACTTGAAGACTGAAACAGTTTTGCATGAGCCTTCATCAAATGCTGCATATCTGGAATGTCGAATTATCTCTGTCATGTTTTCTATCACCAAGAAATACAGAATTGCAACAATTTATTATGTTTAAATATTTCTTAGGCTGCTTATTATTACAAGCAAAGTCACATATTTAGCTATCATGGCTACAGAAGTATCAAGACATAAAAGAAATGAAAATTTGCTTTTTTTTTTTCTGAATTAATTCTGTAAATTTTCTAGGTAAGTGGTATTATTTTCTGGAACCTTTTTTTTTGTCCAGTCTATACAGTTTGTCAAGTTTAGTTCATTATCCATTTCTATTTTTTTAAAATGTATTATTGTATCTACTCTCGAAAGTAAAGAACTGTAAATTCTGGGGGTTGTGTGGAGCATGATGCCTTTAATGACTGAACAGTATTTGAGCAAGAATGGTAGGCTGAGAGTCTGGGTGGTTCCTCCTATTAGGTCCTACAGCTCCGATTCTCAGCTCTTCATAGATAAAATGTTGGCTTTAGTTATGCCTTTGAGCGCATCCAGGTTTTCCGCTCACAAATCTGAAACTCATAACATAAATCTCTTGTAGACAGCTCCATGGCATGAAGAAAGTACAGTTTTACTTCCACAGTGATTGATCTGCACTTCTACTTTATATCGTCTAGAAAGTAGCATGCCTGAAAGCACGTGCCAGAGAACAAACGTTTATCTTCATAATGCTGCTGAGAACCTATTTGCCTTCTGTGCTTTAGGTAGAAATATAGAAACCTTTTTAATCAAGATTGGGCAGTTGGACTGAAGTTACTTGAACCTTCAAAAAGGTTTGCAAGTTTTTAGAGGTTTGTTCTTTGACTTCCAAAAATTTCATTTTGCTGTAATATTTCCTATTTCTGTCTGGAGGCAGAGGTACTGATACACTACATGAAACATGGCTCCTATGTATTTCTTAGCCTCAGTAGAAACAAATTCCAAATATATATAATATTTTGTAATGGTATCTGGAATAGAGAGCACATTTGCAGATTATGTCAGCATCTCAACTTTTGGATGCTGTTTACTTGAAGCAAATCTCTGTATCTCTAAAGACTTGCCTACCACCTTTTTGTTTGAATTATGATGATTGCTGGAGACTTTGTAGGGACTGGAATTTTGGTCTGGATTAAAAATATTCACTGTGTCTTTTGAGCTGTATCTCAGTGTAGCAATATGTAAGAAAATAGTAATCTAAAAAGGCTTTCATATATAATTAAATAGAATTAGCAATTGTGGCTCAACATCTGTCAGATGTCCTAGCTCAGGCCTTGACAACACTGATGAGATTAGCTTGTCATTCCTGGTGTTGATTTGCAAATGGATGGATTTGGCTTCTACTGGCTGTAGCTCCAAGGATAGGAGGAAAAACAGTTATAAATTCTTCAGAGTTCTTTGGAGCCAAGAGCCAGTTTTTCAGCTGGCTTTGCGAATGATACTATTTAAAAGGTATTGGGACACAAGAGAATAAGTGAAGAGTAAAGTAAGGAGTGAAAAATACTAAGTTATTTCTCTTCTAGAATACCTGATAAAACCTGTATATGTAAGTATCTCCAGAAATGTTCCTCATCACTCATAACCATTCTTTCTTTGCTGTAAGGGTAAGCATTCTTCAGGCAGATCACTTATTTCCTCAGCTATATTTACCACTGTTTATTGCTCATTTTCTTGGAATATATTAATGAAAACTGGGCAATTGTATTTTACAAAGATTTATTTAGTTTTGGCCAATAAAGCCCATTGGCTCATTTTCTTTTAAAATGTCCAAATTGAAGTTGGCTGGTAAAGTCAGACAATGAATGACAGGGTATTGTCCACTACAAAAGAAGACACAACAGTAAGTTGAATCAGGAAGCTTTTATTTGGGAGGGGGGAGTCAACACTTATTTTTCCTTAGTGAATGGAAACACATGAAGCTACTGAGATTTTGCAGTGCCATCATGGAATATTCTCTCAGACTTTGTTTTCCTCTTAGCTATCACAGGTGAAATTTAAATAAGGAATGCTCCAATTGAAGACATTAACTCCTACACAATGAACCTCAGAATGACTAGTAGTAGGGAGCTGTCTTTGAAAAATGTGGTTATAGTTCATATTCTCTGAAGGTTTAACTAGTGATGAAAAAGGAGCTGATGAAAAACAGCAGCCTTGAAATTCAATTCTTATGGTTGTTTTTAAATCATGGGCCAAATTTAGCTACAGGCTTAATAAATACTCAGCATGACCTGTGAAAATTGCAATTTGTTAGTCTCAAAAAGAGAAAACTTATGTGGAGTTTTGTTTTTTTTTTTTTCTTTTTTTGACATTTTCATGAGGCTAGAGAAGACCTGATGAAAGTCTTGTCAAAAGACTTGAGGGAAGGTGAGCTGGGAAAACACTGTTTTGGAATTATGACCCAATAGGAACATTTCAGTCTGCACGCACTGATCTGCAGACCTGGAGTTGTGGGGAGCAGGAGCCAGGAAATGTAGTAGTCATGAGGACAGATACTGGCTGTAGTTGAGTAGTTCACAGCAGAGCTGAGGGTCTCAGAATTAAAAAAATAGTTGAGTCACTTTTCTGCATAAATGAGACTAAATAGGGATAAGCGACAATGGCACAGCTGCACTGATGTGATAGTGACAAAAATTAGTCTCATGAATTTGATTTATTTGCAGGTAAGAATTCTCATCTTGGAAAATGTGTACCATGTCCTGCTGAAAAGAACTCAGTATTCATGCCTGGATACCAAATGAATGTGAAGAAGTCTGAACCATGCTGTTGTCACTTTCTTTGAAATTTGCTGTTATTTTTCCTGGAAGCTGAAGTTTAACCCTTGAGCTGTTACGGAGGTATGCAGTAGACCAAAAATCCTTTCAGCAAAAAAACTTAAAACTATTTGAGGGATTTTTACCTGAGAGATGTATAAAGTATTAAGTATATCATTCTATGCATTCTTTGTTTTTCTTTTTTACTTCCTTTACTTTCTGCTACAGTCCTTTGGAAGAGACAGGACCAGGCAGACTTTTGATCTTACACAAAATGGGTATTTAGTGCCCATAGCTTCCTAAGTGTTTCCTTTTGCCATTGTTCAGAATACTTTTGGCTAAGATTCTTTCAGTGTAAATAAGCCTTTCTTTGGGAACATGATGTTTCACTTTCAGTGGAGCAGTAGCTAGGGAATTGGGCAGAAATGATGACAGATCAAGTTGACTTCCACCTTTTTCAGAATACTCTGGGATGAAAATGTATTCTGACTCCCAGGCCCATAGTTTCAACACCCAGTCACCAGGATGCCTTTTGAATGGCAAAGCTTGACTCTTCACACCCAATTCCTTTCTGTCAATATTGCCAACAAAATTAAACATGTTGAAAACTTGAAAATTGCTATGAAAATAAATACATGCCCTGTAGACAGCCCTGCCTGTGCTTCAGGTTCCCTAAATAAGTAGTTCAAAAAGACTGCATGGTATTTAAGCTGTGTCAGATTCGTAGGTGAAAAAGGTTTTGTTAGTCTATGTGGTTATTATTTATTTATTTTTATCAGGGGTTCCTGGAGAGTAAGAATAAGTGTTGCTTTTAAATATGTCTGTGGATACACATGTACACGCAGTTTAAAAGCAAGGTTCCATGTGTTATGGAGCCAACATATTGTTTGATCTCCCAGTGCAAATATTTGAGTTTTTCTAAAAGACTTTATTCAGAAGTTGCTGTTCTAACAAAGGACATGGGAACACCTGGTGACATTAGGATTTGGATCCACTCTGTTTGCCAGCAGTACCTACTTCAGCCTTTAAAAATGTCACATAACTGTAGTCTGACTTATTGTGGGAGCTAAGAGGAAGTAAATACAGAGGTAGTTATGATTTTACATAAACAGAAGACACTCTAGACAGAACTTTGAGTCTCCAGGAAACTACAGTGGTTATGAGAACAATTTTCTCACAGGAATTAGGCTAAAGTGGTTTAGGCTTTTTTATGTGTTATGACATTTTTACTCCATAACAAAGCTATTTTTGCTGAAAATATTTAGATGCACTTACAGATAAGTAACAGATTACATTCCTCTTGGAATATGTTCGTGTATGATTTAAGCATTATCTTGAGTTTATTGTAGAAAAAATAGAGAGCAGAGGATAATTTATTTGCAACATACTAATAGAGGGAAATATGGATATAATAACAAAAGTGGAGGATACAGAAAAAAAAAAGATAAAGATGTAAAACAAGAGACCAAGATAAAGATAAAAGACAAAGACATAAAACAATTTGTACAATGTGTCCAGTTAAAGAATACCAAATGCTTTTTCACAAGATATTAGGATACTGACTTCCCAGGTCCTTTCTCACTGCCTTAATCTTATGTTAGCAAATTGTTTTATGTAATGTTGCTGGTTGGCCATTATCAAATTTGTAGATGATTGCAGTCCAATTTCTTTTCATATAACTGTACTGACAAGGCCAGTATTATATCTGAACCTATCTGATGGTTCTGCAGCAATGACAGTAGAGAATGAATTCTCTAAGTATGTAGAATAGTACAAGACTTAGCTAAAATAGAGTATTTCTGTACAAGAAGAAATAGAAAATCTGTTCCTGCTAATATTTCAAATCAACTATGCCTTAGTAGATTTTTCTTTTAGTTACAGATATATGTTTATTCTTTATTATTTTTTGTAGTTGTGTGCCACATAGATCCTATTTGCAACTCCTCCAGAGCTATCTAGATTATCACAGAAAACTGATTTAATGGAGGTATTCATTTCCTCTTGGTGAAGTGAAGAGTAATTGGATAACAAGAATCATGATACATCCTGAGTTTGGACAGACATCTCTGAAAGGGTAGAATGTGTGTCAAGTTAACTCAGTGCACTGAGAAGAATTAGAAAACTAGAAAATATATTTTGGGAACTGAAAGTTACATAGACATTGACAATACATGGAAAACATGACTTTCTTTAGGCTGGAGGAGTCAGTGGTTGCTTGGCTCATTTGCTGTTGTGCTAAGTGATTATTGCATATACTGTCCCAATTGTTTACCAGATGGATTAATGTTTCTTTATGCTTGGGTAGAGCTTGAATTCAAAGAATTCTTGAATGCTGTTTCCAGAAGACAATTTTTGAACCCGTTGAACTACATTACCAGCTGCTGCTTTGCCACTTGCAGTTATTTATTCTATATAGCAGAGAAATTGCTATACATTATTACACTGTAATGTAGTCAGTAGTGGTGGCAATAATAAAATGAAGTTTCTGTTATAAAGTGGCTTGAATTTTGTGTGTCTTTTTTGTCTATTTTTTTCCTGCTTTAGCTTCATCATGTACAACAGGAAAACATGAAAGGACTGTTACAAGTTATTGTATGGGATCCATTCTCATCATCATGAAAATCTCTTTCTCAAACTCTTTGACTTACATGCAATTTCTCTAAAACACTATGTTTTCTGCTGCCAGAAGTATGTTTTATATGTTACTTGTAGATCAAATTGAAAATTATGTTTTTTGCTTAAATATGTATCAAAGGGACCTATGCCACTGATGACCTGTGGGACTTTTCTGTACTGCATGGAAAGAAGAAACTGGCCAATTTACTTCCTTTAGTGTGCTGGTTTTGGACATAAATTTCACCAGATACACACTATTATCTCTTCCTCCTGTTTCCTCTTTTTGCTTTGTGTTACCTACCACTCCTCTTCCTCCACTTCCTTCATGTTGCCTCCTCCTGTTCCTGTTGCCTCCTCTTGCCTCCCATTGCATTCTCCTTCTCTTGCTCTTCCTCTTGCCTTCTGGTCCTCCTGTTTCTTGCTGCTGCTTCCTGTTGCCTCCTTTATTGCATCCTACTGTTGCTTCCTCTTATTTTCTGTTACCATCTCTTCCTCTTCCTCCTCCATAAAGCAGATGAGGCAGCCTGGGGGCTATGATGCTCCATCTCCTGTGAATACATAGAGATCAAGAGTGGCAGTTAGAAACCATGCCAAATAGGTGGAAAGGAAGAGACTTGTAAGAGGGCTGAAGAGCAGCCCCCTCCTGCTGCCCTGTTGTGGGTCACTCCTCTGTCCTTGGTCCCCATAGCTTCTGAGGCAGTACCAAGGTGCTGGAGTGAACTGGTAAGGTGGGGCGATAAAGCAGGCAGTGGCAGTCAGGAAGCAGGTCCTCTCGGCTGCATGGACACTCCTGTGTTTAGCAAAGTTCCAAGGTTCCAGCAGGAGCAGTGAACAGTTTGTGGTGACTGGCAGGAGGAGCATATATTAGTTAAGTCTCCTATTTTGCTCTGAACTTGCGGAGAGCTACAGAAATGACAAAACTTCTTGGCCTAGAAGATCCTCCTCAGGTGACCCAACATATGTTTGAAATGCACCCAGGGAGGATTTAGGCATGTAGAAGAAAGGCGGTCCCAAAGCGTCAAGGTTTGGATCATCACAGCAGCTTCTGGAGTAAAAAAAATAGCCAAGTTAGAGCACTTTTATTTTCAATTATGGTATTCTTAGATGTCACAGTGATGAGCAATGTATCCAGTGTGAAGATAGCTTTACAAGTTGACGTTTCCAATGTCAATGGGGGCAGACAGAGTCTGCACAGGTGTGATAACAGTGAAATAGAGATATATATTTATTTGTTTGTTTTGGGTTTTGTTTGTTTGTTTTTCCTCCAGGAATCCTCAGAGAAATAATAATAAAAAATCAAATAAGAAAAAAACTGTGGACCCATCATCCTATGGAAAAAATGCCTTCTGCAAAAGTAGCCCCTGGGGCACAGGGATTCTTCAGCCATGTTCACACCAGCAAGCCCACCCAGCATTTTGTAAAGGGTAATATACCTGTAAGAGACAAGGCACTTTGCTACAAGACTCTCAGACGCAGTCCATTCCTAGGAAGAGTGGAAAAGGAACACAGCAACTCAAATGTGCCAGCCAAAGCTGTGGACAAGCACATTTAAACACCTGGGCAGGATTTTATTCATCTGGCTGGTGTTGTTCCAGGAAAAGGCAGGAGTTCTGCGGGCAGATTAAGAGTCTGAAGCATTGAATTCTACCTCCAGTGACAAGCAGCCCACCCTGACTGATGTGGTAGGGAGACAAAAAAGGAGCAAGGAGCATGGCCAAGGCATCTGTTAAAGTAGCAGCCAAAAGCCAATTGCTCCTGTGTTCTAGAGGGGACAGCATGGGCTGGAAAGCCAGATGGCTCTGCTGGTAACGCTAGCCAAAGACAAGCAGCAGGTGCTTTTGAGAGAAGATGATATGAAATGCAGTAATTCAAAAGAGTCTTGGTAATTGGCAAGGAATTGCCCAAAGAAAATGAATGTGGCTGGTGCTCAATCCTGGCATGTTGATGTACTGACAACCTGGAGGGAATTCTTTGGTAGCAGCCAGACTTACTCAGGTGTTTTTGATGAGCCAGAGGAAAACATGTTAGGCTTCCCCCAATGTTTCTGGGTTGGAGGTTAGAGCTGTTTGTCATGGGTGCTCCTGTACAAAATTCAGCCCTTAAAATATGCTTTTGAGTAGCGATATCATCCCAACTCTTTTCAAATGTCACGTCACTGCAGTACTGCTGAGGGAATGGCTCCATCACAAAGGATCCTCTTTCCCCTGGAGAAGATCTGTATGGGGTGGCAGCAAAGATAAAAAGCTGGAGCGGGACTCCTCAACCTGCACAATACATGCTACCTCAACTCTGTCCTGCAGGGCCTGATATATACACCACCTCTTTCCACCTGCCTGCTCTCTCGTGAGCACAGCCAGTCAGTCATGTGAGTATTTCAGGAAAATCTTGGAAATCTGTCGGGCATTTCAGTGCCTCCCCAGAAGGACGTGCTCTATTCCACTTGCTGCCCACCACCACGCCCTGAGGAACCCTGGGAACTGAGGGAACTGTTCAGTATAATACTCTCTTTCTGCATCCTGGAGGACACCTCCTGCGGGTTCATAGTGGGTCTCCTCAGCATCAGCTACCTGGGTCTTCTTGTCAACTCCTAGGAAGTGTCTGGGCAAGGGCATTTCCCTGAGCATTCTCCTTTCTCACTCCTTCAGGCATCCTCAACTATCATTGCAGCTCTTGAGGACACTGCAAGACCTGAGCACTTGGATGGTGCAAATGACTGTGCCACAGTGTAGGCTGCAAGAACAGCCTTAAAAAGAGATCACTGGGTTGTGTTTTTTGGTTATTTTTTTGTTTGTTTTGGTTTTGATTGTTTTTTTCCTTCAAATGTTCTGATTTTGAGACTGGGAAAGGGCTCCTTCACTGGCACCATCATATACCCATTCCTTCCTCAGTCAGGTGGATTCTCTGGGACTACATGGTCTGCCTTATAGGACTAAGGTAACTGTGGGGATGTGGGTCAGGACAGCAGATGGGTGGCCAATTTCTTTCTGGGCTCTTGCAGCTAGGAGCCAGGCCAATGAAGTGCAATGGAGAAGCTGGCTTTGAAAATGCCTAACTTCTTTATAATTGAGATTTTTCCATCTGTTCCTTTTCAAAGACATAACTGAATGTACTTAATTAGATGTGCAGATATTTGCAAACACTCTCTTCCTCCTATGACCCTCTTGATTTCTTGATTTCTTTATACATGGACAAACCTTGAAGTATCTTACTCCAAATGATCCTTTGTAATTTATTGTGTCCAGTTGCTGTTGGTTAATCTAAGAGAAAACTCCCCTTTGTTTTTTAGCCTTTAGAGCACTGGAAGTTGAAGTATTAGAAAGTTTTATGAAAGAAGTAGTTTTGATTGCTCACAATATTTTTATTCTTCTGTTACTGCTGGAAATATGAGCAGTTATATCCTTTATATCTAATTCTTCATGACTAGAAAGCTAATAAAACCTGTGATTATTTTGAATAGTTCAGAATGGCAGATTTTTCAGTATAAGGAAGCAAACTTGTCACTTATGAAGTGTCCAGAGAGAGTGCAGCTGACTTCTGCTTGCCTGAGCATGATCCATAAATCTCCTCTTTAGTTTATTTTGATAAAGAAGTGTCTTGGTCCTTGCCTGAATGACGATTGCACGGAGTGAGAGCTTGCCCTGCACAGAACATGGAGTTAGATGAGTCTAATATTGGGAGTTATTTTTTTATCTTTCCAGAATTTTATTGTCATAAGAAAAAATAATTACTTATTCTTGGGTGTGAAAGTTGCCCATGTCAGTCTAAACCAGAGCAGCCCTAGCCATGTGTCTGTATTTTGGTCTGATTTGCTCAAGAAGCCTCAGCACACCACACAAAGCCCCTCTGTCTCTATGTTGGGTAAGAGCTATATGATACTCCCAGGCATACCTTTCCTAGCCACATGACATATTGCCATTCCAAGTACTGAAAGACCATATATTTCTCTTTCCTGTTATTATAAATTCCATGTAAAAACTGAACTTCAGAAATACAGTGTGGTATTTGCCAAAGATTTGATCCCAGGAGAAGGAGTTTTTCTGGGATCTCTTCTGGCAGTTTGGACCTCTCCACACACTCAGGTTGCGCTCAGGGAATGTGTGGAGACTTATACTCAAAATGGAGGTGCAAGAAAGAGAGATGTTGTTATGGGTATAAGAAGTGGTGACCTGAGGTGGTTCCTGTAAATCAACAAAAATGTGCAAAAGCTTTTGGTTACATGAGCAGAGAGCTTGAGTCATCTAGAAAAGCAGGGGGAAAAGAACATGTCAGATGTAAGACAGCAGGGACAGTGTGAGGAGAGTGCGAGAGGAAAAGCCCGAAATGGGAGCTAGGTGCAACAGGCTCCAAGAATGAGAGATGCCATGGAAAGAAGAAATGGGTGGGTGTGTAAATTCATGGCAGAATTTCCATTTGTGCTTCTATTTAGGGAAAGCAAGGCAATAAACTACTTGAGAGAGGTAAGGATAGATGTATAAATAAATAAATAAAAACCCAAAAAAACCCCAAAAAAACTTCAAAAGTGTCCCTCAGCGAGATCTGACTTCGCTGCAAGAAAAGTAATGATATTGTGGAGACAGGAGTAATCATGCCTTTCAGAAGAGAAGACAAATCCCTAGAAGCTTGTGAAACAAAATTAGCATGGCAGAAGGATCAAAAATTGCCCCAGAGCCGAGAGGGGTATGAAATGCTGCTGATGTAAAATAGAGGGAATTATCCAGGGCAATTAATATGTTTCTGGTGTGAGGGCAGGGAAGGGGATTTATCTGTCACACAGCAGCCTTACCAGTGTGATTAAGTTTCACATACAGTTCTTGCAGCTCCACTAATTACAGATGTCCTCCTCTGTGGCTCTTCCTTACTGATGTTGCCTCCTGTTTAGGCCCCTACCCCTTATGCCCACTGCTGGGACATCAACCCATCTCTCTGAGTGGCAGTAAATGTCAGCTGCAGGCTTTAGGACTAGGAAGAACCTCTTCCCATTTGTGCAGTTTTTGTTGTGACTGTACAGTCCTACCTGAAATTTGGCACTGAAAGCAATATTCTATGTAAATGGTAGAGTTTAAAAGAGCCCAGCAAAACCCCAACTGTACAGCAAGGTAGGAATCTGCAGCCATTTCAATTAAGCTCTGAACTGTCATTTCACCTGAGGAAGGCTGAGGAGATTCTCATCTTCAGAGACAATCTACTTGCCCATCATTCTTAACAAGGATTGATAACAGTTTTATGACCATTTGGTTGACTTGAGGGAATAAATGTGAGTAATGGTCCCTGTCCATTCAAACTTCTTTGTACTCATCTGTACCTCAGCCACACAATAATTTGAGTAGATTGCACATGAATGTTGACTTTTGTACATAGTATGGCAACTGCAAATTTCTTTACAGGAAATTATATTCCAAAAAGTAGCATTAAATGTTGCTGGATTAAATGGACAGAAAAAGTGCAAAGACTGCTTATGAAATTTGCCCTTCAGCAGAGCAAAAGCAACCTCAATGACAGCAGGGTAAAACATCATTGTACAAGTGCACAGATTCTTATGTGAAACATGCATTTCCTGTTTGTTTTTCTCTCTTCATTAGTCTATGAGAGCAGAGATATTGCACACTGTTTCTTCACAAAAAGGGGTTCACTAAGCACCACTGAAATCATGTATTTATGTAGGCACATACTAAGTGCATACAGCTACACTGAGGGATGTGCAAAATTAGCAAAATACTAAGTTTGTAGAGCCCGTTCTTTGGGATTTTTGATGCATGAGAAGTTTTAAAGAATGGATATCATTAGTTCTCTCTTCTTAGAAGTGGACTTAGAAACTAGTATCAGTTTCCAAATACAGTATTTTTTAAATGTATTTCATTAAGATGTGGGCATTTGATTTAATTCCCTGAGTCCAATTATGAGCCAATGAGTCATTACTAACTTTTATCTGGATCTTTCTTAGTGCAATATGTACAATATTTTCTGTACGAATACAGCTTTTCAAGATGATGGTTTCTGCTAAAGATGGCCCTGAGCCTGGGACTGACTATCCTAAGCTCTATGGAGAAAGGAAGTGGGTGGAGATCATGATCTAAAACTAGATCAGCGGCCACATTTTGCAAATAACCTCTCTCTGAAAAAAGACCTGGATGCCTCTAAACTTTGAAATGTTGGTTAATGACTGCTCATCCTTTCCTATAGGTCATCGCAGAAGCAAAATAGAGCAAAAGTCTTGTTCAGTAAGTTCATATGGCAGGTACAGCACATGCCATTACCAGTCGCAATCACCTCTTGTTCTAGTAAACAGAGTGCAGATACAAGACCTGAATTGCTTTAAGTTTGGATAGTTCCATAAATTTAAGCGGTGCTGCTTTGGTTTATAGCAACAGGGACATGGTCCTCATTGCTTTGAATGAGAAGAATAACATATCTCCTGCATATACTATGTTTTCCTGCATATATTGTTTGTGATTACCTTATGTTCATTATTACTGAATAAGGGGTGGTAATCCAAAACCACAGCTTCTAAGGAGGCTGGGGCTGTTTTGCCAAGAACGACACCATATACCACCTTTCACTTCAGGATAAAGTCTGTTAAGTATCTAGCTGATTTGGTTTTCATCAAAATAGAGTTAATATGCGCTATATGTGGCCCTTTAAAGGCTACATGTTTTCTGAAAAAGGTTCTTCTGGAATCAAATTGCATTCATTGCAGAACTTGATATGGAGATGGTGAAGCTCATTAAAAAGTTTTATGGCATGTAGTCAATGCCACTACTACCACAAGTCTACAGAATTTTTCCGAATTATAATTCCAGGCATATTTTGGTTTCTTCTGAGCAAAACCAAGTGACACTGTAGGAAACTATAGGCTAAGAAAAGAAAACGGGATGTGTTTCTCCATTTGAGTTCCTTCTAACTTGCAATAATATATTGAGTATCACTGTGAAAATCATTGAAATGCCAGACCAAAACACAAAAGACAGTACTAGGCATAGCCCACCCAGTTTCAAAAAAGGATTTAGATCCCAGGGACCTAACTCTGTAGCTGATTGACAACTTTTTTTCACCAATTTCTGCCCTAAGAATGGCCAAGTCTTCTTGTTCGTTTGTTTGGTTTTCCTTACAATACCTTATTGTGTTTAATTTTGCATTCTTAATGATGTACTTAGTCACAGTATTTTTTAGTAAATACTAAAGCTTAGGCACTGGAACTGGAATGTAAGAAGAATTCAGTAATCAAATTCAAAGCAGTTGTTTTCCTGTCTTCATTTAGTCAGTGTTATATAGTCATTCAGCTATCTGTGTAATTTCCTTAGTCTCCAGGTGATTAACTTTTTTCTTCTAGACATGGACAGAAGTATTTCAGTTCTGGTTGTCTGAGAATTTTGGCATCTATCACAAATAATGATAGGACTAGTAATTCCATACTTCAGTTGCTACAATGAGATTTTTTTTGTTTTACCTTCCAGAAAGGACTCCAGCTGTGAACTGAAGGTTGTAAGAATTACGAAAGCATACTTTTGGTACTCTCACCTGCATTCTTATGGCCTCCTAAATGTTTTGGATGAAGCTGCTGTTGACAATTACTGTCTTATAATTCTTCTGCAGCTTCTGAGGTTTCTTAACCTTATAGCTATCCTGTCAATTCTTTTAGGAGCTCTCAAATTTTGTAAGCCAATAGAGGTGAGGCTGGCACTGCTTCATCTTCCCAGGTGCAACCAGAGCATGTATTCACAATGGAAACACAAATATGTATAAAAATATACGTATATTTGTTGCTGGTCACACAAAGGCAGAAAACTCCGCACTCACACAAACACAAACAGCACCAATGGCCTCCACCTCTTCCTCTGGCTGCTCAGGATGAAAGCCCATTAGTATAAATATATAAGTATTTATGTATATAAGCCAAAATGGATTCCTGTATAGTAGCTATTCTTAACCATTCAGTCTAGCCAGTAGCTGGCCCAGGATCCTCTGGTCTCCAGTTTGCCTCGCACACAGACATACAGCTGTACATGGGGCTCTGCAGTAGCTGGCCCAGAACTATGACCTTACCAGTAGCTGACCTCCGAATCCCAAGGTCTCTCCAGCAGTTGGCTTGGATTTTCCAGTCCTCTACTAACCAACTTACAGACCCCTCTTGTCCCCCCTGGTTATCCAGCTCAGACTTATGGCCACATCATTACTTGTCTCCTAAGCATGTTACTTGCTGGCTAGTCTGGCTTGATTTTCAGTAGTGATTACACATTGGCATATACACTCACACATATGCACACTCTCTTGTCTCTCCTGTTGTTGCCACCCTGATGTTTGGGCCCTCGTGTCCCATGGTTTGACTACAGTTACTGCGCTTGGACCTCCACATGCACACAGACCCAGGGAATAGGGAGCCTCTCACCCATGTGAAGGGTTGGAAATGGATTTTAATGAGAAGATGGGACAGACTGTGCTTATCAGGTGCAGGGCATGGCCAGACAAATGTACTGGCCAAATGCCAGTTTATAGATGGCTTTTATACTTGTTTTCCTCTAGTTTTTCACACTTGTTCCTCCCCTTTCCCCATTGTTGTTACTTACCCTAAACATCTTGTAAGTCTCTTACAATCCCACAGTATTCATCCCCTGTATCCTGGAACGACTCCCTTACACACAGGCAAATCCCCTGCAGTCTGAAAGCAGACCCAGAGAGCCTTTTCCACTGACTCACATATGAGGGTTACCTCTGGCCCATGAGGCCAAGGCTCCCCTGCAACAGCTTCTTTCTCCAAGCATGTTATTGGAGTAACTCCATCTACTGTTGTGTCTCTGCTCCTTCATGCTCATGGAGATGAGACTGTAATCATATTATCAAAAAATTCCTCTGTGTCTTAAGGTCTTTCAAAGAAAGTCACTACAGATAACTGGAATGGAAGTGTGACAAGATGCTAACAGATGGAGGAAGCAAAATATAATTCCAGCTTCATTAATGCAATTTATTTCTGTTTGGTGATCAAACCAGAGCAGTATTTTCTTAACCTAAAAAGCACTTATAAAAGAGTAATGCTTTTAAAGCTAAAATTGCAGTTCTGCTTGTTCAGCCTAGAAAGAACTGATGAGTCAGGACAGTAGACATTCATAAATCAGAATATTTGAAAAAATTACAAGAAAAGAGAAGAAAAAGATTTTGAAAAAGTTTCTTTGTTTACTTTGTATTGTTTTACCTGTGTAGTGGAATGGTGATGGAGGGCTGCAGGGGGGTGGCGTACTGCAGGTGATGTGTATTACAGCTGCCATTAGTTCAGATAGGATCTCTAGAAAAAGAATATCAGTAAATGCAGCATGACATTCAAAATTATGTTCACCTATGCATGTAAATTTGGATTTTATTTCTGAAATTATCATCAGTGAAGTGTAATGTTTTATTTGCCCTGGCCATGTTGTTATAATATGGGAGTAAGAGATGATGTCTTTCTCAGTAAGTGTCTGCTACAAGCTGCGAAAAGTGAATGCCCAGCCTATGAGTTACAGCAGTAGCTCCTACTATCTGAAAGCATAGTTTAGAGTTCAGGTCATTGTGTTTGCTTAGGAATGTCTTTCATGTAGTGATAACGTTGGCACATATTGAGTTCAGAAGATAGGGAGCACAGTTTGCTTTGATTTGTCCGCTATGGGAACTTGGATGTTTAGGGAAGTTTTTAGAAATAACCTATGTACACAACTGAGCCAGGACTCTTAGGTTCTAATTCTAGCTCTGTGACTGAGTCCCCAGTAGGGCTATTAATGGATACAGTTCAGTGCCAGTCTCGAAGGCCTGGCTCATGGTGGCTCTTGTCCTGTCACTGAGATCCTCTAACATCCAATCCCAGGCTCAATGCAGGCTGAGTGAACTTGGGTCTGCCTACGCCCAGGAGTGCAGAATTGCCCTTCATACCTTTACAATTTTGTTGTCGCACTGACATTGCTTTTTGAAACTTGTGGATTTAAATATTGAGAGTTATTATGCATAGATGCAGTGCCAACGTATGTAATAAATATATAAAGGTTAAACTAAACCTTAAGTTTGATCAACCTTTATGGGTTCAAATATAGCTAGGAACCTGGTTCTGAATTTTGCAGCTAGAAGCCATA
>JAOEHX010029586.1:21562-69422 GCA_025448015.1 Bolborhynchus lineola
TAGCATTTTATATCTACTCTGATCATACAAATAAATAAAAATAATTTTTGAAAATGGTGATAACAGTAACCATAAATTCAGTATTTTTGATTTTCTGTTGGATGGTCTAGTCATGAAGCTCAACTTCTATGTAAGAAGCAGGCAAATGATATACACAAATAATCTCGTTACAAAGCAAGAAAAAAAAATTAAACCACACAAACAAATGATGCCTCTTGAAATAATTATGTTGGGGTTTATGCTGTTATTAACTATGTAAGCAGCAAGAAGGTTCTAACCTGACTTTGAATCCGATTCTGTTAGGAGCCATACAAACACACTGTAAGAGACAGGCCTTTCATCAAAGAATTTACAATCTCCAGTCAGAAGTTTTGTTAAGACGCCCTTCTTCACATCATCTTTGAGACAGGGAGGAAGCCAGCACTGTTACTGCAAATCTAAACACAGAATGCTTTGTGAATAACTTCATTGAGAGCAGGGCTTCTGAAGGTGCAAGACAGTGTTGAAAATTTAAAGAAAACAAGCAAAAAAAAGAAATTATAAAGTACTTACATGTTTTAACCAAGGTTCTAATCCAAATTCATGGAGGAGTAAAAGGCAGAATGAAAGGTTAGACATGAAAGGCTTTAGAGTAATGAGTAAGGAAGGGTAAGACTACATACTGTACATACTGTACTTTAAGTTGTAGATTAACTTCCTGTGGCAATTAGCAAGCAGGCAATTTTTGGCATCATTAAAATTATAAAAGAATTCTGTGTTTAAATATT
The DNA here is from genome assembly GCA_025448015.1 of Bolborhynchus lineola. NCBI lineage: Eukaryota > Metazoa > Chordata > Aves > Psittaciformes > Psittacidae > Bolborhynchus > Bolborhynchus lineola. Next base: position 22,330 of record JAOEHX010029586.1, read on the forward strand.
AAAATTTATAATGTCACCAACATGCCAGCCTCAGAGTTGTTAAAGAGAGATGAGAAATGCATCCGTAGGTAGTGGAGGTTTCTTACTAATGCAAGGCTTTCCCTTGTTTCACAGTATAATGAATGCATGCTAGACCCAGTCCTGTAAATAGACAAGATAAATGGGACTATATAGGGAAGCAGAGAACAGAGGTTTGGGGTTTCAATTTAACAATTTTTCTTTTGAACTTTATTGGATTTGCCACTTATTTTCTGGATGAAATAATGATTCTCTTTCCCATGAAAAATATTTTTCTATCATGATTTTTTTGAAAATGAAATTTTTAAGACATAATTTTAAATACTTGAACATGCTATCATATAAGTAAACATTTGGTTCTTATTCTTAATACTTTTTATCCACAGCTATATTGGAAAAAAGGATTAGTCAGAGAAGAAGACAGAAAGACTGTGAGCATGCATGTGGCACATAGGTAAGAACTTACTTTTTGGAGCCCGACTTCGTGGAAAAAAGGTAGGTTCTCTGACAAACTCTGTAATCATGCAATTCCTATGCATGCTTGAGCTCTTCTGAGACTGAAAGTTATTCAAAAGCAAGACAGCCATAACTGTCATGTATTCAAAAGGTAATTGGGCAGACAGGCAGCATGGGTGAGAGCTAAAGAAATCTAGGTAGTCAGCTAAGGGGTGGGCAGGATAGTCTGGCACTCCTCCTGCTTCTTCCTTGCTGATCGTGTTTAAATGTACTTTTCCCTTAGACACTCAGATTTTCCTTTCCTCCTTCTTTTTAGCTTTAAAAGCCACCTCACCTTTCTTCAGTGCCCCATTTTCTAAGCCTTAGGACTCCTCCAAAGCAGAGCAATGTAAATCAGAAGAGGCCAGTGGTACTGTTACCGTACAATAAGGAAGGAAAGAAGAATCAGGATCACCCAGATTTTCAGGATCAGCCTGATTAATACACAGCTTCTTCAATATGTCTCTTTCAATATACCTGGTCAGACTTTTTGAGGAGAAAGATGCATTATTCTTAATTGATAATTGAGTCAAATTATTTCTTTATTTTTGGCATCAAAATGTTTCCAACTGTCTCCTTTCCCTAACTTTAGGCTTCATTCCCAGCTATTGGCCTAGCGAACAAAATAACATTTTTTAAAACTATGTGCAAAGTTGATTTTGAATGCTATTGTGCAAGTCTATCTTGAAGTGTGGGAAAATGAGAAGTCAGATGCTGATATTCAATATCAGCAAAACAAAGAAAATGAAGGAGGTACCTGGATTTTTTTTTTTTTCATTTGCTTGAATATTTAGGTAGACATAAGGTATGAGGGAGCAACATGGAAATGGTTCAACTAATTTTGCAAATACGTAAAAATTTAGATAAGAGGCCTAATATTCTTCACATTTAGGTAAGATTGTACTCATTATTATTTTCTGGGTTTACCCCAGACTTAATGACATTGGAGAAAATCCCTGTATCACCTCTTGAAGAAATACTCCATCTCCTGTATTCTAGAGAAATGCCAGAGATTCCCTGTTTGCAGATGTCTTACTTCAGATGCTGAAAAACAGAAAGCTGGTTTGGCCAGTGCCTGTGCACAAAGAAGACCATTGATATTTACTGAAAGCTTCTGCAGTGGTATGAGAGATGGTTCAGAAAGACTTTGCAACAAACATACATGCAGTATAGGGATCCTCTACACGCAGAGGATCCCTGCAGAGTTTGTCTGCTGTGCACATACGGTAATTCTGATCCATTTGCTATTAGACTTATAGGACTGACAGGGGCCCATCTCAAAAATTAGAAAAATAGAAAATTCAGTCCACATTTTCCTTTCAGATAGAGCCATTTTTTAATAGCTAGTAAAATTTACTAGTAAAGCTATCATAGATAGTACAATTTAGGTAGGAAAAGGAACTTTAAATTTTCAGAGAAGGCTGTACTATGGCAGGGCTAATACTGCTTCTACAGCTCCCTCTCTGCTTTTTGCTCAGATTAGAGGCTGTCTCAGCCTCTAAGGCTAAGGGCTTAGATTGTGTGCTCAGGGCTATCTGCTATTGCACTTACTACTGGCATAATAATAGATATAAGCTGAGTGAAGAAGTTTTTTTTTGCTTTACCTTAAGGATGTCAAGTTAAAAAAATGACTTGTGAATATTCCACAACAACTGAAAGAGGTCTGCAAATTGGGTGTTTACAAACTCAAGCTGGAGTGTGAAGATGAAGACATGGGTATTTCTTACTACCACCTGGCATTAATGACTTTATTATATATTTTGACTTATTTTTCTAAAATCAAAGAATGTATCTATGTAGGTTAGGCCCAGAATAAACTGTCTTCCAGAAATGGAAGAGTCTCCACTGTGAGAAGAGGCATACCACAGTTACTGTGCATGAACACTGGAAAATGACATTTCCATTCCTGGAATTTGCTAATATAAAATTCTTATGTTGAGCTTCCAGGACTGGAAGGGCATTTGTCAGGGAAAAGCATATGGTTTCTCACACAGGACTACACAGTAGTCTATTATGACCACCAGACCACTGACTAAATGCAGTGAATGTAAAATCTCAAAAGTAGTTATAAGGCTACAGTTGAATTGCCAATTTGGGAATTGAAATTTAGAATCTAAAGTGGTTTTTATTTGGACACCATGTTCTCCTGCCACTAGAAATGAATAACTGACAGTGACTTTTTGAAAGCTGCTGGTCTCTAAAGTGGGAAAACAAGGCCTTTAGGTATGCCACAAATCATATACATGCTTTGTTCTTTGTTTTCTCAAGCTTGCCGTCTCATTCTTTAGCCGTCTATCCATTCCGAGTTTTGTTTTGTTAATGTGGAATACTCATAGATGGAAATTCTTCTTTACGTGATGAATTTTGCAAGTGAAATTCTCATTCCCTGCCTAACTTCGTAAGAAAACAGGCCTGTAAGGATCTCCAGACAGAAGCAGAAGCTATTGAATTTAGTGCATGGGTATAACTAAGTATAGTTAAACACATGCATATATAAGCACAATGCACATTGCCTTTTCCACTTTGTTTCTTGTTCAATGAAAGGATGGTGGTGGGAAAAAATTGGTTTACAAATCAAAAGTGAACATAATAATCTAGGAGACAGGAAGATGTAAAGTTGTATGAACAGATGTACAAAAAGGAGAAGAAAGAAGATGGGAATTTCCAGCATCCAAATGTATGAGATAAGTATTAGAAAAGCAGAAGAATCTCAAGAAGACTACAGGAAACAAAAGTAAAGTGATGAGTGAGGCATTCTGTTATAGAATAGTGAAGATGTCATACTCTTAATGTATGTTTAACTAAAGATCAAATTATATGATCTTTTGCAATAGGGATAAAAGGCCCTCAGATTCCACACAGAAAGGTTATATGAGCAAAGTAGGTAAATTAATGAACTGAGGAAAAGCAGGTTGATTAATCTTTCGCTTTCATGACTGTGGTAAGGATCTGATAACAAGCCAAGGAAAGCAACAAAAATAAGGAGCTCCTGTTAAACTTTCTATCTGAGAAATGATGCTGAGGTTTAATTTTAATTAGGATTGTGAGTGAAAGATAGCAGAAAGTAGCTTTCATATATAAGAAGTGATGAGTATTAAACTTTTTCCATATTAGTTAGGAACTAGACTTAGAGTCTAGTATTGCATTCATCAAAGTTTATCCATTTATTCATTTTCTTTTTTATTGCTATTTTTTCTTTATTTTTTTTTTCACATTCTGAATATGTCTTTGGATATTCATGAGACTATTATTTTAAGCCTCAAAGAACAGAGAACAGTGTCTGAAAAGCAACTGGGCATTAAGTACTCTTTTTGTGGTGACCAGAGAAATCTAGTGTGTCTGAGTTTAATGTTTTCAGGACTAATCCTAGAGCAGATGCCTTGGTTATATAAATGACTATGTATAACTTTACTTGTACCTTAGAAACCTAAAGAACTTTTAAAAACTTTAAAGAACTTAAAAATTTTAAAGAACTTAAAAAAAACTTTAAAAATCTCTTAAGGAGCAGTATGTGAACACTAAGTCCTCCATTTACCCCTTGGTCATATTAAATTATTAGTTCTGTGAAATATGGATATAGTGCAGTCCTATATACAGTGCGTAATGCAATGCTGTATATTAACCACTAAGATTTGGTTATGTTAATTTAATTTCTTTGGGCTAAGTAGCCCTGATGTAAATCTTTCCAACAGCTTGCTCTCCTTTAGCTGCTGGTGGATTCTCCAAAGCCTTATCACTGCTGTTTTGTACTCTTGCCCTAAAGAAAGCTGCAGCAACATTGACATCAAGTAGCTAGAAAAACATCTGCATGTGCATTACATTTACTTCCTTGGGTTCAGCTCACCTAATGAGCTGGCTGCTTCCATGTAAATCAAGTCAACCAAAAACAGTTAATGCTTTCCTCAGGTGAGCAGTGCTCTGGAGTCTCTTTGAAGGTGGGGCCACATTCAATGCAGTGGCTAAATGTTGTCCGTATAAACATGTCATCTCAAAGATGTTGTTCTGTTTTTCAGACGGACTTACAGTTGTTGAGAGGACGCATGCCACTCTGCCAGGTACCAGAAGCCAGACCAATTTTACTCTGAATTGGGGGCAGGGGGAAGAAAAAAAACACCCAACAAAAATCCCACAAGTGGTTTTGGAGGCATTAGCAAAATAGAAAGCATGAAAAGCTGAGATCACATCTGGGATTTATCACTGTGTTTTGATAAACCTTTGGGCTTGGCCAGTATTCTGTCCTGCACTGGGCATTCAGAGAAATTACAGCACAGTTTCTCAACAGGGTTTGTCAGATCAACTTTGTACAAGAGTGTTTTTGACTGATTAATTACCCACATAGACAAGTGAGGAGTTCAGGGAAAGGTGACTGTGACTTAGAAAAATTCAGTATGAGAAGTATTACTAGCGAGTGTGACTGAAATTAGAAGAAAGGGACTTGTCAATTTGTTACAATCCTAATTTAAAGGTAACTTCTGGATCTTATAAAGTAATAGATCAAATCTGCTTGATATCAAATCAAAATGTTGACATATTTCCAGGAAAAGCCCATAGAAAGATGATTTTAAAATTACTCTGAGGTTAGTTTTCCAGGGCCCTTCATAGTGCATGAGCTCTGAGGTGCCTAAGTTTGGGAAGCCAGCTCAATTTTCTGTTTGGGAAACCCAGGGGAAGAGTCCTAGTTAACAAGCTTTAGGGTCATCATTCTTCTATTACTATATATTTCATTATATATGCAAATATTGCATTTGACAATGACCTATCATTCAGAACCTTCTTAGAAATATCTGCCCTGGAGGATGAGAATGTGAACAATCGGAGGACTCCCAGTTTAGTAGCTTTAACTGATTTTGCATGTGTTTTGTTGTTTCTGAATTCCTCTTAAAAGATTTAAATACTATATCAAACTACGGGTTGCTGCAGCACTCTGTACAACACACACCAATTAATGTAATCAGAGTGTTAACGGTTTATTGTAACACAAGTGTGCCTTCTATAGAGAGTTTCAAGATACTAGAACATTCAGTAACATCCGATTGGTTAACATTCCTTAGCCGGGTGTTAGCAATCATTTAATGATTGGTTGACTACTACAGCACATGTTTCAAGTTATAAAATGTTTCCAACTTCGAGAACAGTAAACTCCAGGGTGCAGCCACCCTCTCCCTCCTGTACACACATGCCCTCAGGCAAGGTCCTAAAGCCTTCAGCTCCCTACCTCACCATTGTAAGGCAGCTGTCTGGATTGCTCACATGGGCGTGTTCACTCAAGTACATTCCCACAACTCCCCCTTCTTGTTTTTGGGCAATCCAGACCTGATTCACAGCATGAGATAGCACACCAATAACACATTTCCAGAAACAACAAAAAGTCAACACAATAATAATTAGTACCATTATAATCATTAAGCCTTGAGCATAAGGACCACTTCCCATTAACATTTGTGTTTGAACCCCATGTAGAGGGTCTGTAGCATGACGTGGGACAGCGGTAGCACTGTCGCATAACATTGACCATTTGTGATAAAAGTGTAGCTGTTGTGACGGTGCCATTAACATCTTAACTATCATTTTAACATCGTAAGGAGTTAACAGGTGTGATGTAAAAAGATGTTGTACGATTGACTAAGTATATGGAGATTTTAACCCATATTGACTAACCGTGCTTTTTGCCTCCTTTAACATTTTCCAATCGAACGCTTCCCATTGCCCCCTCCCTGTCTGATCAAAAATAACTGGAAAGGCTATAGCATGATTGGCAGAAATAAAAGAACCATCAATAGCATCTAACTCCTTTCTATCTAGTTACTGGATTCCCAAATCCATCTTGGCCCATATTCACTGTGTTTCCTGCTCCCACAGGATGAGAGTTTGTAGGAAAAGATAGAAGCCTTAGCTGCTTGAATTTGAGCTTCCAGGTTCTGGAGTCTAGAGATCAAATCTTGCAAGTCTGTCTTGTCCAAAGCGATACGGGCTGCCTCCTTTTCTTCTGGAGACAGGCAAGATGGCACTGGCAACGGCCGGTGCAAAGACAATGGTGGTGGAGGCAGATGCGGAGCCACGCTTAGGGGGCGCGGCCCGGAGGGGAGGCGGGCAGACGACTTGGCTCCATTCCAGTCGTCAGCCACTGGAAAGGACAACCCCTCCACTTCCCGAAGCACTATCGGCACCGGCGGGTGCGGCGCCTCCGATGAGATAGTACAGTCCACGGTGTCAGTGGCAAAGGGATTTTTGGATTTTTGAAGATTGGTTTTGATGTGGAGCCAGGACCACTCTCAGGTGTTAGTGCAGACAAGGCAGAAGCAGCTGCAACTCTTTCACCTTTCATCTCTGCTAAGGTTTCGTGGACCAGCCACCACAGTTCCTAAGCATTTTGCTTCTTTGGACTCTTTGCTAATGTCCTCCCATGTAGTTTGCCCTATGGCATCCCATGTATTCACTGCAAAAGCAGTGCCGACGCTGGGGAGTAAGTTCTTATCTTTAGCCCACAGCAACAGCTGTTTAAGCACATCAGTGTCATAATGAATACCTCTCTTAGAGAGAATATGTTGGAGGAGTTTAACTACTGCCTCTTCTTCCTTTGAGAGTGTAGACCCCATCTCCTCCCCGACCGCTCCCCTGATCAGGGTGAGATTCCAGAACTACGTCGACATTTTTCTGCAGTTTCTCCCCACGGGCAAGGACAGTGGTCTCACCAGTGAGGATAACTTCTTCTTGCCTAGGATGTTCTTATAGCAAGGGTATTCGGTCAGCTCCCTCCTATTCCTGCTGTTTTATCGCTCCAGGAAGCAACAATGAGAGGGTCCCTTGTTCAGAAACCATGTGCGGCAGGAGCTTGGACAACACGCACAGATTAATGCAATCAGAGTGTGGACAGTTTAGTGTAACACACGTGTGCCTTTTATAGAGAGTTTCAAGATACCAGAACATTCATTAACATTGGATTGGTTAACATTCCTTAGCTAAGGGTTAGCAACGGCTTAATGACTGGTTGACTACTACAGCACATGTTTCCTCGTTCGAGAGCATACACATACTCCTGTACATACACATCCTCAGGCAAAGTCCTAAAGCATCCAGCTCGCTGCTTCACGATTGTCAAGTAGCTGTCTGGATTGCTCACATGGCCGTGTTCACTCAAGTACATGCCCGCACTCTGTCAATATCTTTTTCCAGGAAAGAATACATCAGTTCCTGAGGGATCTAAGTGACACACTTTACTTTCCTGGGCTGTGTGGAATGGTTTCCTGAAGCTCAGTGATATTAGGAGCTAACAAAAGTAAAGTGGTGATGTATCTTATTTTAATTGTGAAAGAAAGGGTTTAATGCAGATTTGTCTCCCTTTCTTTGGAATTGGGGTCCCTGGCAGTCACCACTGGTGACTCTGTACTTCTGTGTGCTGCTCCCACTAATACGTTGTGGGTCCCTGGCATGAAGTGTGGGTTTGACTGCCCTGTAGCTGCTGCATGCCGACTGGAGTTGGCATGGGATTTGTACAGCTTTATCTTCAGAAACTCCGTTCTGTTTCCACCATCTCCTGAGGGAATCCTGTGGAATTCCACCCTTCAGAGAGCACTTCCAAAATATATGGTGTTCAATTCTGTGCTTTCCTTCCCAGTTTGATTCGAGCAGTAAGGAGACAGGATGTCACTGAGCCTGGTCATGTAAGACCTGGAAGCCAGAGGCTCTGCCATCTCACTGTGGGGCTGTTAGCTTAGTTCTTGACTTCCATCTCTGAGAGAAATGTAGGAACAACGACATCGGAACAGGCCTCTCCTGTTTCAGAGACTTGGCTTCATGTTAAGTGGAAAGGGCAGACAGAGTGGTTTTGCACAGAGCTGAAGTCTGTTATTTCTGTCTTTGAAGTCATTGCCTAATAAGATTGTATAATTGGGAGGCCTTCAACACTTCACTGTTCGGAGGGAGCTCTGCGCTCTGGGGGATGTGTGGACCCCTTCACCCTCCCGACTGCAATCTTCTTTTAGCCTTCACCCGTCCCTTAGAGGCCCATGAGGGTGTGGAACAGGACCGTCTGTTGATACCAAAACCATGCAGGCAGGGCCTAAGGTGGGTTTTGGTTTGGATTTGTTTCTCTGAACCACGCACTCTCTGACAATTTGTCCTCCGAGGAGCTTGCTGCTCAGTTTTCCAGCTGCCAAGTTGCATTAGAAGGCAAATAAATGCATTGTTTTGCCAAGTAAGTTTTCATGTCCTTCCCTAGAGAGAGAAAGGCAATGAGGAAATAGTGCTATTGGGAACGGGAAGAAAAGTGTGAAGGGATTATCTTTGTGCAGCAGTTTGTAACTTGAAAAGCAAACCCCAACAAATCCCGGCTCCTGGTGTGCCAGCTCTTGGTGCTTTCTATTTCAGGGAGCTTTGGAGCATGAAGAAAGTAAGACCCTTCGGTTTCAGCTTGAACTTTCTCAGCTTAAAGCAGAGTTCGAAAGGAAACTGACAGAAAAGGAGGAAGAAATGGAAAATATAAGGTACTGTGCAGAAAGCAGCATGTGTTTTAAGGAGAAAGTCTCAAAAGCCCAGAGTTATTCTCAAGACCCAAGCCATTCAAATGCACCATAGGTAGTTATGCCAGTGCAAGCAGCACTGTCTCAGCGGTGCTCAAACCCTTTATCTGAGCACATTTAATTAATTTATGCAGTTATAGCTACACTGATTGTGGGAGGATGTGAGGAGCTTGCCATTATGTGTACATCATTTAGGTAAGCACTGAGAATTGCAGACTTACAGAAAGTATGAATTATAAAAGGAGAGGAGCTTGGGGGTGAAAGGGGTAAATAGGAAGAATAGAAAGCAATTAGATGAGAGGAGAGTGATGTCTTTTGTCTCTCCCCTCCCACTTGGCACAAATAGTAATCTGATTTTCAGCAATGTATTCTGCTTTTGAATTAGTCATTGTTGCAACACTATCAATCCAAGCAGCGTGGCACTGTAGATAGGTTAAAGGATATGGATGGGGAAGTTCAAGAGCCACCTCAGCCAGGGTGAATACAAGGGTTGATATGTTAATCACTGCAAAACCAAGACTGATTCATCCCTGTCAGAAGATACTATCCCCATCAGAAGATACGATCTTCTGATGTCCTGCTGATGTCTGGATTATAAAGATCTCAGGCCAAGCTCTCCTAATAAGTGCTTTTTGCTTCAGTGTCATTACGAGTTGTTTTGCTGCTAAGCTGTTCAGCAGCCGTGCTGTGTTGCTCCCTGGGAGTCTAGGGCACAGTTCAGGATCTTGCTGAAGCAATGAGGCCCTCAAGGTTTTCCTTGTTGACTCTGTAATTTCCCAGAACTCCTACACTTCCAGCAAAACTTGCCCAGCAGTGAGAGAAACGTTTCCCTGTGTGAGTCATATTCTGTGCTTTGAGTTATCTCTGGTTGTAAGAAGGAAAACTCTCATTGTAGGGCTTGACTGTCATAGAGTCAAGAAAATGAAGCACCTGCCTGTATTTATTTTGCTGTCTTAAAATTGACACTAAGCTGCCTTCCACAGGGGCACAACCCTGTTAACTGGGTAGGCTTAATCTCTTCTCACTTTAGATGTCCTTAACACAGATTTCTATTCCTCAGTTATTCCCCTTATAAGTAACATAAGAAATGTTTTTCTTCCAAAATGTACTTTAAGATGCAATAAACTGTAGCCTACACATGCCATTTACTATTAACTATAAAGAGCACCTGGAGTAATTAGCTTACAATGTAGCTGCCTACCTTCACTTTGATTAATCCCCTCCATAAAAAGGCCGAGATGTAAAACATCCCAGCAAATGATTCAGTAAATATCCGTGCTTCAAGTGCTTCTTGCTATGGTCAAACCCCTACTTGCTTGAGTTCATAAGAGATCTGAGAGAACTCCTTGCTCCCATGTTGCCAAAGTAAACATGGGAGAAGGATGATAAAGGTGCTTACAGACCAGGAGTCAGCTGAGGGTGGGAAGCACACTAGCCAATTAGACAGCAATGAGGCATTAGAAACCTGTGCCATGTCAGACGTCTTCAGAAAGTGCAGAACTGTTGCATGTACGTAGTTCTACATCCCTGCACAGAGAGGAAAATTGCTCCATTTGCCCTTCATGTCCTTTCCAGGAGAAATCAGCAACGTGCCATAGATTCACTGCAGTCCACCCTTGACTCTGAAGCCAGGAGCAGAAATGAGGCCATCCGCCTCAAGAAGAAGATGGAGGGGGATCTCAACGAGATGGAAATCCAGCTCAGCCATGCTAACAGGCATGCTGCAGAAGCAACAAAGTCAGCACGTGGCTTGCAGACACAAATAAAGGTACTCTGGCAACTACCAGCCCCAAGTACTAAATGGCAGGCGGAGGCCAGGTTTCATTAGCACAGAGCAAACAGCAATGGTGATGGTAATTAAGACAGAAACTACTCCCAAGGACGTGCAGGGAAAGTCCTTATTGATCATGTCTGGCATAAGAGAACAGGAAAATAGGATTTCTTCCAAGAGTTGCATACAAGCTGGATGAGATCCAGTTACAAAACCTTTGCTGGCTACAGCCTCCTGCAAGAACAGAAAGCTACACCACGAGGAGCTGAAAATCTGTGATTTTCTTGTGAGCTTGCAAGTCCTTCAGAGCATGTCACTTGGCTGCATTGTAGGGAGAGTATGTACTCAGCTTTGTCGTTTGCTTCAGCATTATAATGGCTTAAAAAAGTGCTTGGCTAAGGCACCTCCTCAGTCATCGCCTCTCCCACACCTAAGCAGCTAGTACTGCCTTGGGCAGAACTGTGAGCCCGGATGGGTTTGAACACACTGCCTTCTTCCCGCCTTGCCCCACGTATCACAAACGCTATCCAGCTTGCAGTGTGGAGGAAGCCTTTCTCCAATAAAGGAGCCCTGAAATTCTTGAGGTGTGCCCTATGCAACCTCTGCAAGCTGGGGTGCTCCTGTGTTAGCACACCGGCTTGCAATGGAAACGCACTGGGGAAAAAAACAAGCATCTCGTGTGTTGTAGGAGCTTCAGGTGCAGCTGGATGACTCGGGACACGTGAATGAAGATCTGAAGGAGCAGCTGGCGGTCTCTGACAGAAGGAACAACCTTCTCCAGTCGGAGCTGGATGAGCTGAGGGCTTTGCTGGACCAGACAGAACGCGCGAGGAAGCTGGCAGAGCATGAGCTGCTGGAAGCCACTGAGCGTGTGAACCTGCTTCACACTCAGGTTGGCCTTTTTTGTGCTCACTGGGTTTAAACTGATCTTTGTCAGCGAACCACTGACAGAGTTCATCCAGGGCTGTCATTAGTGACACATACCTTGCCCTCCTACAGGTGGGACAATGAGGGAGAGGGGGTAAGTCATTCTGTAGATATGCCACCTCCCTCCCTTCAAGGTAGCTGGAATTGATGGATCAGCCGACTGTTTGAAACAGTTTCCAGAGAAAGCAATGGTGGAAGATAACCAGAGTAAATTTTCTTCCTTTCCTTGTTCCATGCTGTAAAACCAGTTTCCTGCTTTAGTTAAGCCACACCTGGGATGGTGAGGTGTTTCTTTGGAGTGGTATCGTGCAGGGCAAGAAACTACTCCATCACACCCTGCTGCGTCCGAGGTCTTTGTGAAGAGGGGACTTTGCACTTGGATGGGTAGATCAGGATGAGCACTGGCGTTTTTACAGGGCCGTGGAGGGGAATGTCCTGACTTACCAGCATTTTTTGCTACAAAACTAAAGCTAATCTTCATCATGATCAGAAAGAAATGAAAATGAGCTACAGCCTGGCGATGTTTTGCAATGTTTCCTCCAGCCCATTGATGACATGGGGCTTCTGTTTTAATCGCCTCATTGACTAACTCATTATGGATCATTAGTTTTCCAAAAAGAACTGCCTTATTAATTCTTTCAGCCCATTGCTTCTTTATTTTCTTTGAACCAAAATCTAAATATTTACAGCTTTGGGAGTATTTCTAACATTTCCTTAGGCTGAAACTGCATATGCTCGTCAAGGCCAGCCCTTACCGTGCACCTGGGTCTCCCTTCCCAAATCCTGCTCTCTGTAATCCAGGAGTTGTGAAAATCAGTAAGCCTTGGTGTGCTATGGTATTTAGAGGAGTTAGGTCTCTAATCATCACTTTTCCTCCTTTTCCACTCTTCCTTTGGGGAAAACGTGATAGAACACAAGCCTGATCAATCAAAAGAAGAAGCTGGAGGGTGACATTTCCCAGATGCAGAATGAAGTGGAGGAATCGATCCAGGAGTGCAGGAACGCAGAGGAAAAAGCAAAGAAAGCGATCACAGATGTGAGTAATCTGGTTCCTTGCTCACTTCTTTTCAGTCCTGCAATGTCTTAGGACAGCCAAGAAAGTAATCCCCAGGTTTTCATTTCTGTGCTTGCTACAAAACTCGCATCCAAAGCTCCCCACAGTTATCTGGAGGTAACGGATGAAACTACAAAATAAAGCAGACTAGAGCTGCAAGGAGAGGAAGTGCCTCTTCCTGATGTTTAGGGTTTGGTTGGTTTGGGGGTTGTTTTTTGGGGGGGTGGGGTTGGTGTGTGCTTGTTATTGTTTCAGGGGTTTTGGGGGGAGGTGTTTTGGTTGGGTCCTTGGTTTTTATTTTCCCAGGAACGCAGTTTCCACTGATCCTCAAAGTCTCAGGGTCTTCGAATCAGGTGAATCATAATGTGCTAAGCCAGTTCAGTCTGGACTAGCGCTGGTGTATAAGAATCTGATGCAAGAAACAAAACTACTAAATCCCAAAGTGGTATCTTAGAACTAGGTGTCTATTGGAAAAACATGAGGAGAAAGATCCCAGAAGAAAAGGCAGTGCATTCTTCCTCTAGGGAACTATGATTTGGGCAGGTATACTTTTATTTCCCACAGGCCTAGAGAAATCCATGTCTTCAGAGTTCAATTGATGTATCACATCATACCAAGAGATAAAATGAAAGCTAAACCTGGAGGTTTCTGCAAGTTATGTGTCTTGAATGCTTGGACAAAGCTATTCCTGTACCATGATCCTTATTGCTTGTCAGCTGACGGCAATGTTACTGCCTGGCAGAGAAGATGCTGATTGTCATTGATTTAGTTCCAACCTGGATTGCAATGACTGCTGTCTTCTGATGAGTGCTCAGTGACGGATACAAATCCATAAATGGCTTTTGGTGGCAGGCACAAACATCAAAGCAGGAATGAGCTAATAGGCATCCTTGTTACCTGTCTTACAGAATGGCCAGGTACTATGTAAGATGTTGATGCTGAGCTTTCTATCCCAGCACAGGCTGCAGGAACTGCGTTCTTGTAACAGCTGCTCAGGCAGCTCTCATCTATGGCTGTGCAGGGAATGTTGTCTGCCAGATATTTTAAGCTACTCCCTTTCAAGAGCTCCAAACACCAAGATTAGGTTTTGAGTAAGTTCTAGGAAAAGTCTCTGCAGTGAAGGGCACAAGCTCACTTGTAGCATTATAAATGAGGACATGATACAGCGCACATACTAAAAGAAAACAAGGAAAAGAAAGGGAGGAGGTAATCTTAAATCACAGCATATTCTAATGCTGGAAAGCATGAGGTAAAAAAGGTGTCCAAGGCTGTCCTTGCATTTTCTGTGTCCAGGTGAGATATGCACACACCAAATATTCTCTGGAGCTTTGGGTACAGTGCATGATTCAAATAGGAATAATCAAAAATGAATCTTCCATCATTTCTTCTGAGACATAATCCAAGAGAATAAGAAAGCTGCTGTAAAATGTGGTTGTTTTTCAGGCAGCAATGATGGCTGAGGAACTTAAAAAGGAGCAGGATACTAGTGCTCACTTAGAGAGAATGAAGAAGAACATGGAGCAAACCATTAAAGACCTCCAGAAGCGACTGGATGAAGCAGAACAAATTGCCCTGAAAGGTGGCAAGAAGCAGATCCAGAAACTGGAATCCAGGGTAAGAATGTGATCCAACTTTGGACCACTGTCTCCTGTTTACAGACCTGGGACCAGTTAGGTACCCTGGGGCAGCCTGGTAAGTTCATAGAGGCCAAGCAGGGATACTATGAACAGTTTCCTGTTTCACAAAATTCAGGTGAGCAGTTCTTGGAGGCATGCTTCCCCTTCCTCATCCAGCTACATTAAACTGTTGTAGCAAAGCAGATGACCAAGTCCTTGATTAAAACCAACACCACCACTAAAAAAACCCAGCATCAACAGCAAAGGCCTCTCCAATACTTGCTTCATTTAAATTACTTTGGCCTTCACAAAGTGTATCCCTTTGACTGCTGATGCAGATTAGATGCATTTATAAAAGCAGAACAGAAAGATGTTTCAATCTGTTACAGATATTTGACTCTATGAAGATGCTGAGAGAATGAGCATTTCTTGAACTGTGACCCAAATTACCTTCTCCTTTATATATATAGCAAAATGTCACGGGGTTTTCTGGTTTTGCAGGTTCGTGAGCTGGAGAATGAACTTGAGACTGAACTCCGTCGCAACTCGGATGCCCAAAAGGGAGCCCGCAAGTTTGAGAGACGCATCAAAGAGCTGACTTACCAGGTATGCTGGGAGCTGCAGTAACCACTAGGACACTGGAAAGAAATGTGGTCTTCCAGTGTCTAAAGTTGCTTCAGTGTTTCAGTGAAGGATAGAGGATAGCATTACCCAGAGCTTTCTGATTGCAGGAAGCGTTAGGGGTAGGAGGAACATCTCCCTAGGGCTCACATCATCTTGCCTGATTCATTCCTAGTTCATTCATAATTCCTGATTCATTCATAGCTGGTGTTAGGAAGCCTCTATTACTGGGATTTGGACAGTTTTAACACCGTATTAATATGGAGCAGGCTTAGATGACTGTTATTTTCACTGTGAGCGAAGAAAGAGCCCAGCTGCCTTTCAGTTGTGCTGATGTTGCTAAAAAGAGACAGAAGGATTCAGTTGACTCTAAGTGTAGGGTTGCCAAGTCGCAGGGCTGTCATCTATAGCTGAGCAGCACAGCCCGGTCTCCAGCTCCCTGCAGGTTTGCTAACAGCTGCAGTTGCTGCTTGCCTTTCAGAAAAGGTCTTAAGCACCGAGCACTGATCCTTCTGCTTTCAGCAGCATTCTTAAGAAGATAATCCTGTCCATCTGCTGTAGGAGATTATTTAGCCTCCTCCTACTTTGACTGTTGTATGCAGAGGCTGACAGTTGTTCTCTTGGAATACAGTGTACAGGCAGAATTAGCTAGTCCTTCTGTTTATGGAGTGTGACAGCTTAAAGCTGTCTCCTTTTACAAGAAATGCCTCCAAGACAGACTTTAAAATATAGAAATTACACATTTTTGGGCCTACCCATAAGTCTGTTTCACTAAATAATGACATGCTGTCTAATGACAAGAGTGCTTCTCATTCCTGAGCAAGGAACTTGGCTTATGTATGTGTATACCTCTGAAAGAGCACACACATATATACCTGTATTTATGGATAACTATATTTACACATGTATAAAATGAGAGGGTATCCTCTTTTAGTCCTCAGCCTTACAGATGTCTTCAGTCATCATACAGAAATTTCCCTCTTATCTATACACAATGGTGATCAAATAACATGGCTTGCTTGATTTTTGAACTGTACATTTCTAAACCAATATATGTAGCACTCATACCTATAGCACTGGGGGAGATGCTTTAGGCCTTTTTACACTATCAACCCAATGGTGTTTCGATACAGTCAGAAGAAGATAAGAAGAATCTGGCCAGGATGCAGGATCTGATTGACAAGCTTCAATTAAAAGTGAAGAGCTACAAGCACCAAGCAGAGGAAGCTGTAAGTAACTATTTGGGCCCTTTTACCTTTGGAAAACCTATTGTTCAAAGTCTACAATCTTCAATGCGTAGAAGCTTTGAGTATAAATACACTTCTTGTGAGTGTATTAATATATCCGTATAAACCCTATTTGTACAAATGTATTTATAATACATATAAAATAAAATATATAGCATGTGTGGGGATTATATTTAAGAAAAGGTATTCAGTTTTATCTTAAAACTGCATTATCATTTGCAAGGGAAGGGGGGAAAGGGAGGGAACAGGAAAGACTTTTTGCTCCTAGTCCCTCAGAAGAGATGTTGAGAGCCTCCCATTCCATGGAGGGTGCCACTGGAAGCATCAACTTAGTAAAACAACTTCAGCTCTCCAGGAGGCAAATGGTTCCCATATGGCTGTTACCTACTCACACTGAGGCTTCTTATCCACTTGAAATGAAAAGCTTCGTTTCACATGGACAGAAGGAAATCAGCTGCACTGTTTTCTCTCACCAGGAAGCTCAAGCCAATCTGTACCTTTCGAAGTACAGAAAACAGCAACACGACCTGGATGATGCTGAAGAAAGGGCTGAAATAGCTGAATCTCAAGTTAACAAGCTGAGGAGCAAGTCAAGAGATATTGGTATGAAAAAGGTATGGTTATACTCTATGGGTAAATATGACTTTTTAACACAGATGAGTGGATGCTAAGTAGGCAGGAAGATATGTTACATGTAGCATGGGCTAGAACTAATTGTTGTTTAACTACACTTGATTTCGGTCTATATGTTATTTTAACATCAAGTAAGCATTTAGGACAGCAACCTGATGCATAGGCAAAATGTTCTCCGCCCTCATGATGTTGTCATTTAACCTCCGTGTTCAGCAACCAGAACTTTTAGGAACTGGTGCTTTTGGTTTGGTTTGGGTGTTTTTCCCTTTTTTCTTTCTCTTTTTCTTTTTTCCCAAGGGATATTAATGAGATGCATCTCTTTCTCCCTCCGATGATGCGGATTTCTATGTATGTACTATAGCCTGGGGGTTACTGCTCTAGCAGATTGCCAGATTTTAACATTGCTCTTTCACTGAACTTGTATTGATTTGAAAAGCTGGATGAGAAGAAAATATTAGTGATTAGTCACTTAGGTGCTGGGAAATCATTAGTACTTAGAAAAGCATTCATGGTGTTTCGCACCAGAGCAGAATGGTAGTAGAAAAATATCAATGAAACTAAAAGGTGCCAAAGAACTCGGTCTGGAACTGAAAGCAAACCTTTGCTTATCCGTGCCTGCCTTGCAGGTAAAGGGGTTGTTACTTGAGGGCATGATAGAAAGTAAAGCTGGATCAGTGCTTTGTCCATTTCATTTGCAAGAGAAGCAACCTGCCGTGCTTAACATGGTGAGTTTTATGGGGTTGACAGTTTCTGAGTCAAGAAGAAAGGAAAAAACACCACCTTTTTGTATAATTTTTGTATTTTTATCACACTTGAACCCAACACCTTCCTCCTCTCCTCTGTACCCACTTATTCTGTGGGAGGAAACAGTCCAATTTCTGCTCTTATATTGGACTACTGAAGTCACCTTCAACTGATCTAAATGACTGTAGCTCTGCTGACAAGCGCAGCGTTACATTAAAAGCACATGAAGATGGGATCTCTCACACATTCATGCACCGTGAAAGCACTTTAGTCATTGAAGCCCACAAAAGAGTTAAACAGCTTTTCAGAGTAAAGAATTCCCACATATTTTTCTTTATAATAATCCAGACCTACAAAAAAACAACCCCATGTAAGTTCACAAAGCCGTGGCACCATGCAGATACTGGAAGATGTGAACCATGACAGTAATTCATATTGTCTAATACTGAGTACTGAGCAGTACCCTCTTTCTGCCCCAAAAGTGTAGAAGTTGTAGAAAGGTTTTTATTGCCTGTTTTTATTAGTCAGATGCTAGTTTGTCAACACCAATCCCACCTCTGCCTAAGAGTATTTTACTGTCCAAAGATGAGCTCCATGGTACACATAGAGGTGTCAACTCCCCAAGAAGGGAAGGTAATGGCAGGAACCATGTTTGGGCAGTCAGTGGTGTCCCAGAAGTCATGATGTATCTCCATTGGAGAAAGATAGACGCTGGAGAGACTACTTGAAATCTCTGGCAATGGAAACTCTGGGAAGTGTGAGGGATTCAGAACAAACACCACTATCTATTGAAACAGAGCTGTATAGAAGTCATCAGCTACCAAAGGAGTGTATGCTCTAGCAGGAGGACAAGAAACCAGTATTGTTAGCTGAAGAAAGACAGCAAAGGTAAATGGCTAGATTGGTGCTAGCCTATTACAGATCCAAATTCAGAAGAAATACTGAAGAGAAGCTTGTGTCATTTATTCGTGAACTCACTCCAACACTCCCTCAATGCTTCCATTTTTAAACAGTTGTATACTGTCTCAATTTCGTTTCAGGTTCATGAAGAGGAGTAAATACAGTCCAAGCTGACAAATATGAGAAGATGCTCGATATAATCAGGCACAACTGAAAACAGATGTAGAAAGAAATAAGCACTTACAGAAATAAACATCAAATGAAAACCCAAAGAGACTGTCGAGTGTATTCCATCCATTATTTATATCTCTATTTTGTCAAGCCTTAGGGATCAATAAAAGATGACATCTTGCCAACAGCCCACTTCATTATGTTAGAACAAATACTAATTGGCAGATCTCTGACAAAATCAAAACCAAGGGCAAATCCAGTCATGCTTCACAGCATTTGTGTATTTCACATGCAGAATGTTAAAGCAGCACAGATTAAAACTGTGCAGGGGAAAGGAGTAAACTTGGAATAACCCAGTTCCCATCTGTCCTGCCAGTGGCAGTCTGTGTGAGTTTTGGAGGAGAGCAGAAAGTAAACTTTTGCCTATGAACAGTTTATAAGCTTCCAGAACTCCCAGACAAAGCACTTTCGCTCGCCAGCTGGAGAGACAGGAGATGTTGTAGAAAGAGATGGCCCATCAGGACTGCCTGTGACTGAGGAACAGGGTGTTCTCTTAGATCTTTTCCACTTAAGACCACGTATGTTGTGCCTGAAATTAAAATCCTTGATCAAGTACAAAACAAGAAGCTCTCCCCTTCCCTCATACTGGGGGGGGGAAGAAAATCCCACAAAACTGATTCCTTTTCTGTGGAAAGTCCTTCCCTGTTGCTCTAGGATACCCAAGTTCTCCCTTTTCATGCTGACTCCTCACATTCAAGTGTCAATTGACTTAGGTTTATGTCTTCTTTTCTACCAGTTCAATTGCTCACTACCATTGCTCAGACAATCACGTTTCCATGTGGCTTTTAAAGTGACAGGGAAGGTGAAGAAATTCTGTTCTCAGCAGCATTTGTGTGTGCAGAGAGGGGTTTTCTCCCAGCATGTCAAGGTGCTCATAAGATTTCTCTTCTTTCACCCTTCTAGTAAAATAAAAAAGGCTTGTAAGAACTACTAATGCGTAAACTTCATCCCGTAGTGGGAACAGAACAAAACCACTCACTATACAGTCACTATTCTCCAACTGAACATCAGCTCAGTGGAATGAACATCTGCATACCAGCGCACAAACACTCCCTTTTCTTCCGTGTAGTCCTTCATCAATGTAACAGGAGCTGAGTTAACCTGTAAACCATTCCACTTACTCTGATTGTGATTTGTTAAAGGTCTCAACAGGTCCCAAGATAAATGAATCTTGCTTAAATTCTTCAACAACCGCATCTCTAAAGTATGTTATCACCTCTAAAGCAAGTTAGCATGAAAACTGACTAATAAGAAGCATGCAAGTGAATCTGTGAGAGAAAAATGAGAAAAGACTGAGATGTAGTAATAGTTGTCTTTCTGGAGTATTCTTATTGACCCTTATGATGGTAACCATCAAAAAACATCTCCTGAAGCTTAACAAATTCAGGCTGTGACAAAGTCTTCAGGCTCAGGGAGTTTGAAGGCGCATCTCTCCATGAATAGGGCTATACTATCAGACACACAAAGATGGATCCTAAGGACTAATGGCTAAGTTCATTTTTAAAGGATGCTCACCACAACCGCAGAGGCAGGAGAAAGAACATTCCAAGACAGAGCCAGCCTATTACACAAGCACAAGAATCAAATGCATCCACTCGAATATGATGTAATCCAGCAAAGTGAAGAGCTGCAAACAGTATTGAGATCAGGAACTACCTGGTTGCAACAGTCTCTTTAGCAAAGCAATTAGGGTAACTTCTCACGCTGAAGTTTTGGTGAGCTTTGCCATTGGATATAATTGAAAGAGTAATTTGGGCCCTAATGAAGACCAGGAATGTGCACTGCTTGGGCACTTCTGTTTTGAAGGATTGTGGTTTGCTTATTTGGGGATTGATTTTGTTTGATTAAAAGAAAATGAACCAGTTCGGTTGCTTTTCAAGTGAGTCATCAGAAAGACTTTGTGAAGGGTAACTGATTTTTAAGTCTTTTTATAGAGCACAGGAGAGCACCTGGTCAAGGGAAAGGCACATTAACATCGTTATAACCAACATACTCTGGTGTTCAGGACCACATTGGATCTTCTGGACACAGAAAATAACAAGAATGAAGACAATTTACTTATGCTGAGACTCAGAGTTCAACATTTGGATTCTTTCTTGTATGCTTTACCCCAAGAAAATCAAACTGATGTTTCAATCCAGCATTCAAGGTCTGGATTCCAGCTTAACAGTGCCTCTAAAACTGAACCCCCCAATGACTGTACATACCTTGTACAAGAGGCAGGCACAGCCGATGACTGCCAGCAGCACCACTCCAGCAGTCACTCCTATGGCAGCTTTCCAGGGGTTACCTGAATTTCCTTGAAAAATACAGATTCCAAAAAGTTTAACAGAACTCTTTATATTGGACATTAATGCCTGCTAGTGTTCAATCAGTATACCTAAGCTATGGGTTTTCTCTCATCTGTAGTCCAAAAGCTATGATTTAGGGAGAAGGTCTCAGTTCCCTTTTATTGTTACAACATTCCAGTTACTTGACCCATACTGTGTTAATTACCTAAGTGTAAACAGCTGAAAGCAGATCAGTTGACTTCATTGTGCCGATGCAAAACTCCACCTGTGCTCATGTAATACAATTTGACAATGTCTTAATACAACTCCCATTTAAAACAATCAAGTGCCCAGTACAGGAAACACTGCCTGTAGGTACAGTGTTCAGTACCATTAATGGTACTGCTGATTTCCAGTAGAACACAGTGTTATCCAGCCTGGACCACAGCTTTCCTAATGTCTCTTGTGAAATCTTTGCCCTTCTCATCTAAAATGCTTTCTAACTTTCACAATGCAACCATGCAATCCAGGTGTGCACAAGAAGCAGCAGATCCTGAGGTGAGTGGTAGCAATGAATTCCATGGGAGTTAAGAGCTTGTCTAGCAGACCCTTCTGCATGGCACCAGGCATCTCATTACTCCAACCAGTTCCAACATGAGAACACTCAGACCAGAAGGACTCGTTCATTAAGTACAGTTCTTCCACTTCAGGCTTCCTTTCCAATGCTGCACCTCATTCAAAGAACATGAAAAATTCTACAGTTCTCTATGGATGTCTGGCAAACAGTTAAAACATAATCACTCCCAAACCAAAACATTTACTGTAGTCATTGCCTTTAGCTTGGCTCTGTCCCCACATGCAGGCCCATGTTAACATCTTGTCAATACCTTTGGTAGAGCAGCTTTAAGCAGCAACCTTTCTTTACACAGGGGTCCCAAAATGACTGCAAGTTTATCTCACTTTGCCCCTTGAAAAGTCTCCTTTTTCTATGGCACTTGGATATCTTTCTGGCGGTTAATCAACTGTAGCAACGAGTAGCATCTTGCACCTTTTGGCACAGGACTCATCTCCTGTGCAGTTTGTTTTGTTTCAGCACTTTCTCCTTCCTGGCTTCTCCTCCACCACCTTCACTGTGACTGGCATGGTCATGACACATCTTACCATACATTAATCATTCTTCCATGCCAATGCTGTAATCAGCTTCATTTCATGCTCAGTGTGACATTTAGAGCTCTTTATGCTTTGGTGCTTCGGTATGCTGCCGTGGCAAATGCCAAAACCAGCCTCATTGCCCAGAATTATTTGGTTTTCTTTCTTTTTTAACTACGCACTTTCTCATTACTATTTGGGTTTTATCATTCACCGGAGAGATGGCATGAAGAAAAAAGGAAGCGTAAAAGGCAACCTAACAGGGCTGTGGTGGTATCAAGGCATCACCTTCATTAAAACAACCATAGGGGTAAGGGTGGCACATCCACAAGGCCACCCTGCTCCTCACACCCATCCCTACTGCTCCTCACACCCATCCCTACTGCTCCTCACACCCATCCCTACTGCTCCTCTTCCTCAAGGCTGGGGCTCCCTTCCCTACCTCTTGCAGGGAGAGGACCAGCTACACTGCTGCTGTGGGAGCTTGGGTCAAGGCCCCAGAGAGATCAAAGGAGGAGGAGGAAGGCAACAGGGCCCAGTGCCCCCTGCCCTGCCTTGTTCTGTCGGGATGAAGCTCTCCACTGGCAGCAGGTAAGGGGCACTGTAGAGAAAAAGGAACTGCCCTGCTCCTCTCAATCCTATTTATCCAGATTTCACTACATCCTCATGTTAAATACATTATCACAGCGCTGTTCGCCTTCCTCAGTCTACCAAGAAGTAACTTGTCTTTCCCTACCTACATACCACGTAAAGGAGGAGGAACCAGGAAGGCCATTTTAGGTTCCTACAGCTGTACCTGCTTCTATTTCTATGCCAGCCAAACGTGATGCACTTGCTGCAACATTTCCATCCGTAACTGTGTAGCTCCAAATATAAAGGGATTGTTTCCAAAATGCCCACCGTTTCCCAATTGCAGTGCAGGATACAGAGGTATCCATTTCCATGCTGGGCTCCTTTAGTTATACAATTTTATCATAACCCTTAAATTCTGTGTTTCTTAATGCAGGCCAAATCAAAACTGCTGAGTTCTCCCTAGGCTGACTCCCAGCACCTGCAGAGGTCTGTCCACTACAGCACCTCTTCATCCATTCCTTTTTCCTATGAAGCTCCACATGTAAGAGATGTCACAGTATCCTAAATCACTTTTTGCCTCAGTAAAACGTGACTGGCTCTGCCCAGACTTGTTTTAAATTGATTGTAATGGATAGACCCTAAAAATCCCTATCTTCCACTGTTCCTGAACTTTCCAGTGTTTGTGCTTGGAGGAAGCTTCTGGTCAACAGGAGAGTGAATTTCTGCTGGGTTTTTGCCTGTATCTGATTTACTAAAGAATACTATTTTTTTACACTAAGGAAAAAAAGATAACCAAAGCACTCCCCCCCAAAACAAAACCCAAATGCACAAAATATGAGCAAATCCTTTTGCTCCAAAAGCAATTCCTGCTGCGCTTACACAAGACAAAAAGGGAAGTTAACTGAACATAACCTAATAAACCAACAAGCTGACCCTAAAGCAGAAGCTCTACAAACGTTGTCACTCTTCATTTTAACACAGCTCTGGTAACCCAAGTTTAAACAGCACCTACCCATTGTGCAGCCTTAAAAGGGATGGGGGGAACCACCTATCTAGCTACAGCAATTAGTTTCAAAACCTCCCCTACCTGCAGACACATGAATTGTGAGTGATGGGCAGAACTCAATACTTTAAACCATTTCTAATTCAAGCCAAAGGTGTGCCAGACCTTACTCCAACACCAGTCAGTTCCTGTGCCCAAAGGATATCACTGAGGTGTGGAGGCAGCAGGCTGACTTCACGTGACAAGGGGACATCCCCAAGTACCTCTACCAGGTCAGTCACTTGCAGAAGCTAGTTCTGTAGTCATACACCTCCCGAAGGGTCCAAAAGAGAAGCTGGAGAAACCATCCACACTATTCCAGCAAATCAGCCGTTCCCAAGCTCTTTCTTCTCCCACCAACCACGTATCCATGACAGCACCCACCTTCCTTCCAGGCAGGAATCTCAAAAGCCTCTTTTCTGCAGTCCTGAAAAACAAGTCAGCAAGCAGAACAGAAGGAAACCAGAACTCGGTTCAACACCGCAGTTCTCCTCCCCCAGCACAGATGATTCTCGTCTCCACGCTATTTACATTGGTGCATTAAAGTCTCTTGCTAATCAATCCACTGGAACATGATTTGGTTCTGCCCTTTTCCTTGCTGGTGACTCCTCCTCCTTACACCATAACCCAGTTGCAGCAGAAGAGTCTGTAAAAGCCAGCCACCAGTGCTGGCACACGGGTGCAGGGCTTGGAGCTCGAGCACTCTTGCTGCATTTCTGCAACATGCACAACCAACAAGGCAGCAAGGGACAGGCAAGTTTAGGCACTTGCCAAGAGCCCTCAAGAACGCAGGAAGCATGATGAACCGAGCTCCGAGGCAGCACCGGCTCTATCTATGGCCAAGTCACAGAACACTGACCACCAAAGTATTATTCACTGGACAAAAAACCCCACATTTATTCTTTAGTGAAGTGGAAGAAACGAGAGGATTCCTGCTTCTGCTACAAGGCAGTCTAACAAAATGCTTCTGGACAGGATACTTCAGGTTTGGGATGGATTTCCTGGCTTAACTGACTGGAACAGTCTAAATTAGGGATATCAGATGTGAATCCATCCAGATGCTGTCCCACCACTTACATTTAGATTAGCGCTGTTTTTCTCAGCCCATAGTTTAAGTGTGCAGTTTAACTGAGCTTTGGGATTGGGGTCACTCTGACCTTACAGCTCACCCCGCAGTTAGGTCCCCACATAGCAGAAGGCTGAAGCTTGAACTGTGGTTCATGGCACAGAGTAGTGTAGAGAAAGCACAAAAGATTTCCGAAGAGATCCTGAAGTAAGAACCATGGTTCAAACCACCCCGAACAAGAAGGGAATTGCAAGGAACTGAGTGTTCCCACCAGCTCAGCCCCACCGAAGAGGATGCGCAAGCAGAAACACTTCAGACAAGACTTACAGCCTCCTCTTGCGCCTCCATGCTCAAACAGATGCCAAACACAGATCTGGAAGTGACGCGCTGCTGTGCTGCAGTTCTGAAGTCATGCTAGGAGCTGGTTATTCCTCAGCTCTTATTTCCTCCCACAGCATATCTGGGTGACAACACTGGATGGCTGAAATAGGTCAGCCCAATGAGAAGTTGTTAGAGGGCAAACTACAAACTTTCTTCCCCAACTGGATGGCTGTTTAAACACCGACAGCTCCCAACCAAAACCATCTGCAGCACGCTAAGTAACACTGAAAACATCCCAATAGGCAAACCATGGGCAGAGAAAGGTAAAAAGGAGGGAAAAGAGCAGCCATGACTATGAATTACAGTTCCAGGAAGCAGTTACAGAAGTTCAGTGTGACAGCAACAAGAAAAATCACAAAAACAACTTAAAATGACTTTATTTTTTAAGTATATTAGCACAATATTTACAAAATTGCTTCATGATTCATAAATAAAAACATTTCCTTGGGTAAAGACTATAGAGCTATAGATATTTAAAATGTCTATATATGTATATATACACACATACGTACACTCACGAATGGAAGCATACAGTTATGAACAACTTTGGTCTCAAAATACAGGTGGGAAAAGGCTGGGTGTTACCAGTGCCTTTTTAAATGCTCACTTGTAAATTTGTACCCACATGAAACCCAGAGGGGAGCCCTTAACACAGCAACAGGACAGTGGGTTTCTCCCATTCCTGGGGCAATTGCTCCTACAGCCTATACACAGCCATTGAGCTCCTCCTGTTTCAGTAATGCTTAGTAATAGCTCGGCCTCATCCCACCGTGACACAAACAGGTTCTACTGCAGTTTGCTTTACAGAAGTTAACATAAAGCTATTATACATAATGGTTTTTATAAGGCAAAATACCACAACGTAATTCCAGTTGGTTTGGTTTGTATTCCTCAACTGCTCAACTTTCGGCTTGCCAGAGGAAATCACTGGTTATGAACAGGGAGCTCGGCATGGTGCTTAATCAGGTCAATTCTTAAACTGAATTGCTAATGGAGAGAATTCTTCCTTCTTTAGGTAGAGATTGCTGTGATTACAGAAAAGTCTGTATCAAGATTCATACACTGGAGCTCAAATCTTATATGAATACTCCCACTAACAAACTTGAGGGTAGGAAAGCAAAGTGCAAACCATACATGCTTCTTAACTTTTTATCACATTAATAACCCTTTTCACTGTGGCCAGTTCCACTGATTTTAGCAAGGGCTGGACCATGGGCTGCTTTAAGCTGTTTAATCCTGCAGCCCTAGCAAGAGGACTGTTTATGAGAGTCAGTGCTGTAAAATCAGACACCTCCATTTTACTTTGTTGAATTTGTGATGCAAGGTGTCTGCATCCAGACTGGAGCTTAATATGGAGGGACCAGAATCCCTGCAACGTGCACCCAAACACGGATAGGAACCTTAGTTCATAACATACAACTCTGAGATGCGCCAAATTACTCAGAAATCTTTAAAGACATAGATTTTTTCTTCACCTTACTGTTTGGTAACAGCTTTCCAAACAGTGTTTTCAATTGTTAGGAGGAGAGAACTATGTGTGCCATTGAAAGCTATTCCCTTAATAAGAAAAGGAGACAGCGCCAAGATTTCTACAAAGTACACGTGAAGCCCAAGAGAAGCCAACTGCATTGGAACGACCCTCATAATAGTTATAAAACGTGGCAAAACCTCATAGAATGTGCAAGTCCTAGAAAAAAAAATGGTTTTTAACTGTACCACTTACATATATACAGAAACTGAGCCTCCTCGCTTCTCATCAGCTCCTCCTACTTACTTTCTATTTTATCTATTTGTGATGTAACAGCAGCATCACGAACTTGGGTCAGAAATGAAATAACTCCTTGTTTCCAAAACAAGATTTTAAAGATACAGTAAATAGGACAACTCCTGTTTTTATGAAGCATCCATGACTTTTACAAATTCACTCAGTTAAGAATGGCTGAAGTTGCTTCCAGTACCACACACCACACGACATGAACACACACAAGAACCACATTCAGCATGAAAATTACTAGCTGCTGGGCTTCATAATTCCAGTGCTGAATTAGGCTCCAACAGCTGAGCAGTTTCTCATCAAAGAACACAGAAGAGGCACAGAGAACTCTCTCACTGGACTAAAATACTGGCCACCAGAGCACACATGACTACTGTCCATAGAGAGGAACACTACTGTTTTGTGGAATTAGGCGAACTCAGTTAATAACTTAAGGAGCGCTGGGAGTAGACTTTGTCCTTATAGAACTCTGTGTATAAGCATTTTATTCAGTTTTTTTATATCAAAGTTTTGCTGAATGCCAGAAAAGATGTATTTGTACAGTCTTGCTTTCCTGCTTGTATCATAGACATATGACCATACCTTGCCCATGCACACAATTAAAGAAAACAATAGTCTAAATGGTATTGCAATCTGTGGGCTGAGCAGGCCCATTATCAAAGCAGTGACTAATGATAGCTTTTGAAAATAATACCACTAAGGATTACTGCAGGGAGACCCTGCAGTGGGCAAACAGTGCTTTTCATATGCTCACCCTCAAACATCCCACATATACCAGAATAAAAGAAATAAAGATCACATGTGGGCAAACACACATGTTCCTTGCTACAGCGGCTGTGACTATAAAATTACCTCATTTATATCAAAAGCACTTTTGCCACACATGCAAAACAACTAGTTTCCTGAATTTCTTCTTGTTGAGTAGTGCATCTTCAAGGCCACGGTGTATCAACAACGGTGTAACTTTTCACACATCACATTGCTCTGCAGTTCTGTGAATTGAAGAAAGAGAAAAAGGTTGAGAAGAGCAGCATCATTTTGTGCTGCCTACCCAAGTTACAGCTTACAAAATCACCTGCTTTCATCTCAGACTTCAAAAGCACACTCAGCGCTGAGGCTGAATGGTACTAACAGTATGCCATGTTTCAGCCTCTCTACAACAGAAAAAGCAGACACTGCCCTGGAGCTCTGACTCGTGACCTGGAGTCAGCTGTAGCAGCTCCCAGATCTGGCTGTCTGACCCATCCTGTCTTTACTCCTAACACTGCTTTACTTTCATGCACTCTTCTCTAAGTTAGTGTGCTTCAACATCTGACCCATCTCCACCCTCCGCGTGTGTGCGTGAACTTTCAAGGGAAGGTGAAGAAAGCACGAAGAGCTCAAAAGGCTCTTGCCTCCAGCCTGCAAGCCAGAGCCCTTGCCCTTCATCTGCAAAACCTTCTCTCATTGTTAGGAGCCATCTTTCAGGGCAGAAAAAGTACATTCCTAACCCTATCCTAAAAGTCAAAATGAAACAGGCAAAGAGCGATTCCTGTGCTTTTGGAAGCCCCACCTCAGCACTACAAGAGGAGGCACATTGTCATAAAGACTAAATGAGACCTAAGAAGAGACAGTCAATTTAATTAAAACTGGATCTCCAAGCAAAACTCTACCTTGCTGTTCAGCATGTGCTAACTGCACTGCTCCCATCCTTATTTCTCTTCTGGTTGGTTTTGAATGCAACAGACTGGCAAATATCTATTTGTTTCCTGATCCCAAGCCACTGCCTTGAAAAACAAGCAGGACCTGCCTCCCACTCTTCCCACTACAAATTACACTAAGTGGTCGACATTTTATTTACACATTAAAGAGAAACCAATACAGCTGCTCTTTGTACTGCAAAAGTGCTTGTAACCCTATTGGTTTAGAAAATAATACGATGGTTTATTTGGAAGAATCACATGGAAACATAACCCCATGGTATTTGTAAGGAAGCCTGTTTAAAAAAATATCAACTAATGCACCTTTTCCCGATTAGGTCTAACTAGTACCTCATCTACTGTCACATTGTCGATTCCTGCCTTCCAGAAGCAGCATCTGATATAAAAACATCTCAAGTAAATTAACACTCTGAATTAACAGATTTAGAGTGACCTTACTCCTGACCAGCAAAACATCATAACTTGACGCAGGAGTACTGTGCTAAGGGCCCAGTGATACCTCAGGGCAAGCATAGTTTCCAGGAAGAAACCCAAGTACCAATAGCATCAACAAGGGCCCTTTTATCCTACCCTCATGAAAAGGAAATACAGCTTCTGAATAGAAAAATATCAATAAAAGACTTCTAATTTTTAAACCTGAGCATCTAATCTAGAACACAATCTTCAATGAGAGCAATGTGGGCAGGCAAATCCTGTTACTCTTTGATGGCTACGAGCTGCAGGAACCAAGAACTTTGCAAACCTGGCTACCCAAATCAGGTACCACTCTGGAAACCTGGGGCTTTCCTAACACAGCCCCTCTCATTTCATAGAGTACTAGAAAATAGGAGACTACATGTAGTAGATGTTGCAATCTTACAAGCCATTATAAAAATCAAAAAGGCCTAATTCCAGCATTGAAGACAGTTTAAATCAGTAGAAAGCTTAAATTAGGCCACGACACTGAAATAATAACCCTCTGTTTACTGTATTGGGTAGATCATTAAACATACAGAATATCCAGGGGGCAGAAGGTACAGGGCTCTGTTAGAAGATCAGAATTCAGTTTCTCAAACAGAAGCTGAACTTAAACGGTTCTTAAATTTTATTGAGACGTTTAAGCTCTGTTCATTTTTAAACACTCCTATCTGACCCTAAACCAAATAATAACATTGAGTGAAATGTAACTGTAATACAACCGAAAAAAACCCAGAGAACGTAGGAAACATCTAAAGGGGAAAGGGGTAGAGAAAGCCTACTTTTAAACCACTTCCCTGTGAACTTCCACGGGAGATCACCAATTAAATACATAGAGAAGCCTTACTAAGATTAACATCAACACCACCACCACCACAAGAAAAAAACATCCCAACAACCCACCCCAAGGAAACAATCCATCTTAAATCCTTCAGCATAAACAAAGCATACAAACTATTTGACGTTCCCACATTTGATCAGAAACACACTATTTGATAGTTCTGACTCACCCTCTTCACAGCTTACACACACACATTCCTCCCCTATGCCTAACACCGAAAATGTGGATTCTTTCTTTTCAATGACATGTAATCTGAATAAAAACAGTGCCTGCACTCAAACCTGTCCTTCAAATGCTATCATATCAGTAGTCCTGGCTAACTACAAACATCAAAACCCCCAAGTACATGTTAATTAAAACAAGTATCTGGAAGTACACTTGGACTTACCATCACTCTAACATCACTCCTTTTGCATCTTTAAAAGCCAAGCAAGAGGATTAGTAATGAGCAAAACAGCAAGAAAGGCTTCATAATTAATATTCAGATTAATTATAAAATTCAGGTTAGCACTTGCTACTACTCAGCATGCCAATTAGTGAACAGAATAGCAAAAGGAAAAAAAGCTCAACAAATTCAGTCTTTCTTAATGTTAATTTCCCCAATCCTAAGCACTATCAGTTTCCCAGCACCATGTTGGACTTTCCCCAACCCAAAGCAATATGAAAAGAACAGAGTGACAAACATGAATTTTGCTATGATCCTAAGTATTCCACCAAGATAAATGCTTGTGAAGAAGAATTAACACCAACTTTCAAGACACGTGCCTCTTTTCCACTTAGAAGTTGAACTTTTTGCAAAGCGAAGCGGATGGACATAATATCCTGGTATTACATTTAGCCTAAAGCAACAATGCCACTGGCTAGCAAGCACAGCAGCGTTAGAACAGGGAGTCTGGAGCGGCAGGCATCATTTGATCAAGAGATCAAACTCTCGCTAACACTCACAAGCAATTTAGTTGACATACTGATTGGGTATCTCGGTGCTGTTATTGAGATCTACAATTATTTTTTGACCTTTTTCCATCACTAATCCCTTAATTAGAAGATAAGCCTTGAATAGCACCTACCATTTAGTGGTTCTTCTACAGCTTTCTGCAAAACATTTAAAAATATATATATGTATAAAAAGCCTTCATGTTTACTTCTGGCTCGCCACAGTTAAATTACTCTAATTGACATATACAGTAAGTAGTGATTCTATGAAAATGAAGAAAGCTGGACGTTAATAAAACTCATGACTAGGGTTCTGAAAGACATTACATCAACCAATACCTTCATTCTCCAGATTAACTTTTTCCCCAGAATATATTTTATCTCAGATGAAATACCTGTAAGGTGCCAGCAAAACGCATGCAGGTACTACTTGCAAGCTCTAACACCTAACTGATTTTTATTGTGTTGGCTCAAACGTTAGTACTAAAGCAGCATGACTAAAAGAAAGAGTAGCCATGCAATCGAGTGAGTGTATTTCAGAAGTATTTCCTTTTGGGAAATACTCAAGAGGTGTGCATTTAGTCTGGTAGACAACCATCAGAAACACCACATGCAATCTACATAAATGTTAAGAATTAAGAAGAATCAGTACGTGGTTAAGATGGCACATTTCAAAACAGGCACCTTTTCCCTCCTCAGGCTCAATAAAAGATACAGCAGTGTTTTGTGGGTGTGCTCCAGTGTCAAAATGAAGCACTTCACTGCTATTATGTTTTCCATAGTCTTTAGATTACACAGAACCAAAGAATACTTTCAAAATAACTGAAAACCTATTTACTGCCTCAAAGTATATCAAGATATGTTGAGCAGCCCTTAATGTAAATGGGCCACATATTAAAACACCTCATTTTTTACTACGTCTCCATAACTTCCTGAAGTTCATGGGCACAAATTATTGGCACCTGAATTCCTCTGTATCTGACCCTCCGCTCTTTTCAGTGGCTGAGATTTCCAATTACCACTAAGCTTTATGAATTTCTTATGACTTCATTCTTGTCACTGATTCAGAGAGAAACACAGCATTCACTACCACCTAAGTCGTGGCTATTTCTTTACTTGTGCAATCCTTGCTGCAGCATAGATATGAGCTCACCAAGAGAATGGAGTTCCCTGACGTTTCCATTTCATGGCTTACTTACAACCAAAAACTAAGTTTGTACAAAATAAACCTCCTCTTGCCCTGTTGGCTTCCATTCTCAAGTAAGCACATGTATGTCATACAAAGGCAAGTGTTTTGCAAGTATATCTGTAATACACTTCTGGGCTCATTCTTACAACAATTAACTTTGTAAACCTTTTTTTTCCTCTATGCTCTTATATGCCTTTCATAAATAAGAGAGCAATCATCTGAAATACTGCTCCTTAAAACTAAAATAGATAAGAAAAAGCAAAGGAGAAAAAAATAACATATCTCTGTTATCCTATCTGCAGTCAGCACTCCTGGCCCACTGTTAGAAACCATCTCTCTTCAACAACTGGGTCTCAGGCTGCAGACTGAAGAGGAGACCTGGAAATGTGCCTCAAATGACGGCTGCCAGCCAAGAAATGGAGTGACAATATTCGCCATGCTACCCTGCTCCAAGGAGGTATTACTGGTATGTCACAGCTGTGCCTCGTTACTTGCTTCTGCAGCATTCCAAAACTCAGGCAGTTAGCATTCATGGATCACCAGAAAGCACTGCCTAAGCCTGTGAATATTCCTGCTTTAAGAACAAGTACTCTAGAACTCAAAACAACTGACTGAAAAGCTTTCTTTAACAAAGTGCTTTCCATTTGTTCTGTGTTACCTAAAGACAGATGTTCTGCTTTCAGATGGCCTCATCAAATTAAGGGGCATAATAGGAAAATAAGATAAGAAGATCAAGACTGTAGCAACAATATAGCTGGGAATTCTGTATTAAATAATACTGAATTAAAAATTAAAGGGTTCTGGTGTAAAAGACCACAGGAAAAAAAACCCAAAACCCTTATAGTCTTTGTTATAGGCCACCTAGATGAAAAAAAATCAATGGCATTTTGCACTCAACTTAATGAACAGCATCTTCATTAAGGTGAGCAAAAGGTCTTTCTCAATTCATGTGAAAGTGCATTGCAAAAGAACACCAAATTTCCCTTCACATCAACCACCTTTTTGTGACAGCCCTTGAAATTCCATTTGGGCACAACAGTCATAATAGCCATTAGGTAAGGGTGGCAATTACAGTACTATAGACACACTCAATAGGGACAATGAAGACCACCAACTCACTGCACATTAGACATCTGTTACACAGCCAGAACTTTTGCTTGCTACCAACCTGGTCTGAATTGGAACTAGTGAAGAAAGGTTCAGTATCTCACTACAATCCCCTGAGCCATCTAGTCACCCCAAATTTATTAATTTTAAGCTTACCCCTGGACGAGGATGATCTTTCATTCTGGAACCTAAAATAATTATAGAAAAAGTGACCAAGCAAATGAATAAACGTCATTATCAAGCAAATAACAATATCTGATAGAGAAGCAACACTCAAAACCGAAGCTTGTTATGCAAACTACTTAATGTGATGACCAGCAAATTCTTAAAGCCTTTAAGCATTCCCCTGTTTACGAACTAAACAATCTTGTCACGTGCAGCTTGTGAATTGTCTCACTCATCCATTCAGCCATAACAAGGAATTATGCTACACACTACTCCTTGTGATTATTTTGGTGCGCTGGAATCCACCTCAAGTCACATCTGACTGCTTCAGCCAGCACAACCAAAATAGAAACGCAGTATTAATGCGGAAAGTTATCAGCACAAAGCAAAGCTGCACATACGGGTAGCCCAAAGTCAGAAAGGTACTTGTATTGCTGTAAAAAGGTCTGCTTCACATCTGTCACGCTTTTGACTCATCTTCATCTATCTCAGATACCAAATACTAGATATTCTGCCTTAATTCCTTCTGGAATAGAAATCCTTGTCTATTATTTCTGACCATATCCAAACACCGTGTGCACATACTAAACCTGGAAGACTGCATAGCTCAGTGCAGACTGGGGACAGCACTGACTGCATACTCATCAGCTTGAGTCTGAAAGCAATGTATCCTTAATTGCAAGGTTCTGTGTCCAATCTAACAAGGCTGTTTGAAGAGCCTTCATGCACAGCTTGAAACAAACAGCCACTCTGCTCTCAGACCCAAGCTGTGAAGTTCATGTAATGTTCTGCTGCAGTGTGCCAGAACACCAATCACACAGCACTATCACAGTTTGTCCCTATTTAACAGGCGTGACTGGCTTTTTTACCTTTGGATCTCTCATCTTTTTGACATCTGGTGAACAGACCAGTTTCTGAAACCAAGTATTGTCATTCTTTGCTCCTGGCTTTTAAAACAAAGCACAAGAAAAAACAGGATTTGCTAAAAGGAAAGGTGGGCATTCAAATCACCCTTATCTTAACCTGCCTCTAACCAGTGGAAACCATTAGGCACATCTTGCTTCTTGAAACCTGTATTTTGGTAAGCCTTTGTCTGCACCACCCCAAAAGCCACTCTACAGAACTCTTCAAATCCATTCGCTCTCTCCATTCTAAGCTTCAGGCAGCCAGCTATGAAACTGCAGATATTAAACAGGAGCATCCATCCTACAGCTGAAACACTCTTACTTAAGAAACAGTTTATTATGGTAAGCTCTGAGTTTCCTTACTCAAAGATTCCCCACAGGCTCTAGGAAACAAAGCCAATACATACAGACAACTTTTCAGTAATTTTTTGAACTATGTAACTGTGGAATTGCACCTTACACTCAAATAAACTGTGTCTACCTCTGAAAGGAAAATACAAAAATGCTCTTTGGAATATTTAAATGCTAAACAAGAAAACCAAAAGAACAATGCAGAATATTAGGTGCTACTTACCCATAATAAACACGTAAGCCAGACTGAGCAAATTTGCAATGGCCATAATAGCTAAGCCAGCAATCACAACAGATCCATGTAATGGAGGACAGGCTGTTAAAAACAGGGTAAAATAAACCATTATCTGACGCAAGTGAAAGCACAAACTG
The DNA here is from genome assembly GCA_025448015.1 of Bolborhynchus lineola. Lineage (NCBI taxonomy): Eukaryota > Metazoa > Chordata > Aves > Psittaciformes > Psittacidae > Bolborhynchus > Bolborhynchus lineola. The sequence continues at coordinate 57,380 of JAOEHX010029586.1, forward strand.
ATATTTTCACATAGAAGTGAATACTAACATAAATACACCTGATAAAACCAAACATGATTACTTTCTTTTTCAAGGCTAGCTCAAACCTATTTCCCTAATCTTCCTTTTTATGTGTATATTCTTTAATGATACAGAGGCATTCACTGATTCATCCTGCTTAGCTGTACCATTCTATTAGAGTTTAGCTATTCTACTGCCACTCACTGCAACTGACAACATGCTTCTGTTACTTTTATTTTAAACTTGCATCTTAAATCCCAATTATTTTGAACTATTATTACATTCGATTACAGAATACAATACTGTCACTAATAAAACACGATCAAAAAAGGGGAGGGACCAGATTATGAGGGTAGTTCTGAGGCAAACCCACGACAGATAACAGGGGTACCACAGAGCAGGAACAGGCTATTCACACTAACCCTAGCTCTCCACAGAAACTTATCATCCTCTGATTCTTGTTTCCAGTGCCTTGAAGTCATCTCAACTACCTGTGAGCTCAACCTAAGATGAGCTATTTCTACTGGCACATAAGGGTCACTGAGCTTAATTTCCAGAAATACAGGTACCATCTAGCTTGTATGACCTCTGAAAAACTAGGAAGGCTTTTTATCTGAGAGCATAATAAAAGCAGTTTCCATTTTACATGACCCTAGAGGTTTACCAGTGATCTCCCATCAGCTTATTTGACTATGACATTTGACAACACTTAGGGGTCCCTTACTAATACCGCTGCAAACACTAAACAGTAAGCATTAAACTCAAAACACAACCCCAATGAAATATCACCCAGAACAGACAAATCTTTAGAAACCACTTAAATGAGAAATAGTCTTTAATAAACACCCAACCAAACCTATGGTTAGAATGAAGATCATACCTATGAAACAAAATCATGGGTTTAAAGTATTTCCATGAGTATGTATTCTACTACTAATTATACTACCAAGGATGCCTAGTCCTAAGCTCATGCTCAGCTCTGTTGCAGTGTTTTCTCATGCGCAGAAGGGAAGGCAGGCAGGGGACGAAGGAGGAGTTAGAAGCAAAGATAAAAGGTATCACTGTAGGCAGTGTTTAACTGGTGTTCCTTCAAAACAACAACTGGTTTTCAGAGCTGAAACAGAATGCCAGCCACAGCCAGACTTAGAAAAGCCTCAAGAACGCTTCCGAGTTTACTGCCTCTGCATCTGCCTCCTTAGGCTGTTTCAATGGTATTAGTTACCTAGCAACTCGGTTATCAGTCACATACAAGCAGAGATAAACAAGGAACTTCTGATTTATTCACTGAACATGAGAAAATCATTATTAGCAGTTCAGTTCCTAACTACCCCAAGCCTCAATAACAGTAACAGCAATAAAGCTCAGTGGTGGTTTCAGGTGACTCTTCAGGGAATTAACTGTTGCAAAATTAATTAACTTTTCTTAAAGCAACTGCTCATAGAACGCAGTCATGCTGGATGTGGTCGCACTAATGAAACTGATATATGTAATACTACCTTCGGGCTGTTCTTCTTTCAGCAGATAAAAAACAGCATTAGCACATTAAACCTAAAGTACATTTACAGAAGTGACTTGCTGACACTCGATGGAGTGATGCCATTTGCACAGCATTTTAGTGTTACACACAAAGAAACACCAGGCATAGGCAAAAGTAAAAAGGCACTTTTCTAGACCATAAATTGCTTACCTGAGACACACAGTGCAAAACCAACCACAGCAATTACATAACCAAGAATGTGCAAACCTATCAGAGCAAACGATGCTTGTGGAAGGCTATCAAAAACTGGGGAAGACAGAAAGAGAAACAGAAGTTTAACTTTTAAAGTTTAACTACAGCGACACAGAAGAGAGATCATTCCCATAAAGCTAGGAAACAGGCCCTCCTGAATTCCAAGCTCAGCCAGCCAGTGCAGTAACAGAACTCCCAAGTCACTGCAAGTCACTCAGGGCTCTTGTATGTATACAGACACATAAACATTTATGTATATAGAAGTAAGTTTATAAATAAACCACAAGTAGAAAACATTAAACACATACAAACAAAATCATTGCTCATCCCAGCCCCAAGAACCAGGAAAGAAGATCAAGAATCACTCAGATGTCCCATCCCAAATCTCATTTTTCAAGCAGGTAACTTATACTTCTTCCCTGAGGCATTTTAGCCAAACAAATACAGGTTAAACATTTTGTTCTGTGATACCAGGTAGGTCAAAAATCCAGGATGCTACTGTAGCACCTACTTAAGAAAATGAAAGCAGTATGTAGATCATGTGAGGGAGAGAAAAGGCACTCAGCTTTACTATCAGTATATTCTTGAGCTAGTGAGTAAATAAATACTCACCAATTCCAAACATAACATATTGAAGCGGTACCAAAATCACAGCAGGGACTACAATCAGGCCAAGGCCAGCTTGATTCTGAGCAGTATAGCCATCTGCAAACATTTGTATGTAAATTAGTAAAACAAAAGTACTTGACTGAAATAAAGCACAAAGCAACAAAAGTACATCAATAGTATCAAGTTTTCAGGGTGCAGAAAAAAAATGGCACTGAAGCACCAGAAGTTACCCCCAAGCCCCTAATATTCACTCAAAGTAACAGGACAGACAATAGAAATGGATTTGGTGTCCGTATTGCCCTGTGATTACCTGAGGGGCAGACAACCACAATGTTGGCTCTGTTGTGTTCTGTAATTATTATTTTCTTTCAGTTTAAAATTAGTAAATGGCAAATAAGAAGTGGTGTTAACTTCCATACTACTGCACGGAAGAGGGTCACTGGTGCCCTCACTCCCTTAAACTAGGAAGGCAATTTTAATACACTTACCTTGGACAAAAAGAACAGTGCCTACAACAGCAGCAACTACGAAGGCGGCAATTGCTACAATAATGCCTGTTTTCTTCTGAGGCACAGTTTCATATTTTAATACTTCAAAGACAAAACAGAGACAGAGAGAAAACCAATCAGACATGCATAATTCTCTCACTAAACCACACAGATTTGATGATTAAGATTCTTATTCCAACCTGCTGTAAGATTCAGGTGGTAAGTTATCAAAGTAACTTTGGGACATGGCACAGGTTAATTCAGGCAGATGCATTACTGACTAATATTACAGTGATTTTGTTACTCAGGTGAGTGTCAGACAGGGACTTAGAAATTACAGGTTTAATTCTCTTCCCTGGGACACTGCGCAAACTCAGATGCATCACCTCTGTCCCCAAGGGAACAGGATTCCCATCTCACCAGAACACTCTGAAGATGAGTAGGTATAGGATGACCTACATGTGCAGATGCTGTAGGCAAGAGTAAATTTCAGTAAAACTGAGCTGCTAAATAACAGCCATCTCAGAAATGGTGGACTCCAGTGGAGGGTTTCACTTTAGTACTCTTCAGAAAAGAAGGAACAGTACAAATGCATCATCACTATAAACTGTATTTGTTTCTGCCTTATACACTGCTAAAATGAAGACAAAAAAGGCAGCTCTTGCTCCAAAAGCTTGAACATTACCATACCAACAACTTGGTATATGTTGGAATTGGTAATCACAAACAGAAAACAAATACTGTAGGGAATTTCAAGGAGAAAAACGTGGAGCATGTCCAGAATCAACATCCCACTTACACGGACTGGCATTTAAATTTACGCACTCGTTTTCAACCTCTGATCATGAACGGACCCTTGAAGAGTCACACAACACTTTCAGACATTCGTGAAAAGGTAATAAAGGGAATTATATGCAGAAGGCTGAATATGTGACTACTATAAATCACGCTGTGGGCTATTTCTGTCCATTCCTTATGAACTCAACTCAAAGCAGAAAAGATGTATTTTTTAGAAGTCTACAAATTGAAAAGGGCTGAAAAAAAATATACTCAACGACTGATGTAACAAAGTGCACCACAGGGAACCATCTGAAAAACTAGGCCATAAAGCACACTGTACATTGCACGATGTTGGAGACTGGTATAAAGCACATCTGAGGATGCCTTGACACTGATGCATGTACTGCCTCTGAAAACACTGAATAAAATAATTAATGTCCATGTTAAATTATAATCCAGCCAGTGCTGAAAGACCAGTGAACAATTTTGCATTAAGAAGAAAACACCATCCTCCTCTAATACTGGTTTTATGACTGTAAAATGAAATATGTTTCTGTTTCTAATGATTCAATAATATTATGGTGAACCCACAGTGAAATAAAGCTTCCCTATTCTAACCAATGACAGTAGACATTATGAATTACACCCCACAAACATTACACACATGCAAAAGAGCTCACAGCTTCCAACAGGACTGGCAGCAGAAACACCACCTCATGGCAGACCAGCTCTAAACACAGACCCTTTAGGTTGCACATCACCTCTTTGTCTATGATGACATATAGCTGCTAAAAGTCTAAATGGCAGAAACCAACCCTTGACCTCCAAGCAAACAGAGCAGACTGGTCCAGATTCCACTACTTAGCGCTAGACCCCTTAAAACAGAGGGCCTGCGTCTGCAATGCCATGACTGTGGCACGCTGAAGCCCCAAGACCCATGTTTTCGAAGAGGTCATATTCTCAGTTCACAGGTCCCAAACTCTGCTATGGCAGACTGCTTATGAGGAACTACCTTGAGAACTGCATACAAGTTAACTCTCTCATGGTGTCAGCCACTTCATGCCAAAACCAAGCCCAGAAATGACCGTAAGTAACAGCAAGGATGCTCAGGAGAGGATTCTAGAGTAAACCAAAAGCCAATATACCTGACAATGCAGTCATATACTTTTCTGTGTATTATCTGCAACAATTGGACCATACATCTTTTAGATGTAAGCACCAACTTTCATCTTAGATGGATGCCTTTAGGTACACATGTAACTTTAAAATAAATCTTAGAGCAAATCATTAATTGCAAACAATTAAAGAGTCAATACTTACCAATAGCACTTAACTGCGCCGCACACAAAGTAATAACTAAGAACAGTAACACTATGATGATAGCCCTTTCCATTAGAAGAAACCATGATCCTAGAGAATAAGAAAAGTGGTAGAAAGAACAGAAAAACTGAGGTTATTTACCTTACTTTTATTGCTCCTCTTCAGCTATGCTCTACATTGCTTGATACTGTATGCAATAGCTGGCAATTGGAGTTGTAATAGGCTAAACAAGCTATGCCTTCTACCCAGGTATTTCTCACCCTCATCCTGTGTGAGACAACCTATTTATTCTTTTTAAATGATCTTATTTTCAGTACTTCTAGTTACCCTACCATTTTCCAAACTGGAGGTCTTGCCCTTCACTAGAGCAGAGGATATGTTCACGCTCTTGTCTGGCAACACAAGCTAGTTACCTTGTGGTACTACAAACAGCATGGCTGATGAGAAAAACAGCATGCTTAAGCTAAACAGATAGGAAATGAAAATTGGTATCAAATGAAAAAAAGATATTGATGCTTCCCCAGCTATTCTACTCTATCTCCAACAGCTGTAATGCCTGAAGAAATCCAGACGCGCAGTAAGGAATACAGGAGCTAACCTTAATGAGAAGGAAACATAGCTTTGCTAGTTTCAGAAATCACACACTTCCAGATGTGTGATTTTAGGCCTTCCTGCCATCATCCATTTAGCCTTATTTCCCCCTGCATCATGGATGCCTTAGGCTGTTCAGTCACTCGTGCTGAAGACCATGTAAGCCACCTTCCACCATAAAGCGTCTCCACTGAACTAGAAAATGCAGCCGATTCTTGCATCTCTGCTCATAACTTCATTTAGACTCACTCAGTGGAATCCAAAGTCTTAATTTCTTATATTATACTTGCCACTTTTCCTGGGCCTGCACATTTGCTTCCAGAAATTTCTAGTCATCATGAAGATGCATAACCCTCACACTTACACTGCATTTAAAGGCTGCATCCGCACCTCCAGAAACAAGAAATTAAGTAGCAACACCTCAACTTTCAATGCCAAGCAAATACCTTGAAGATAGTTTTAAACTGACAAATTCCCATCTTCCCCCTCTCCTCCTCCCGCAATCAGCCACAGAAAAAGATACCGTGGTTACAATATGCATACAAGGCAATCACAAAATACACAAAAGGCAGAGAAAGGCAGGAATATCTGCCAGCTTCCTGATAGCCAAAACAAGCCTAACTGAATGCACTGTTTAAAGGAAACCCTTTTGCTTCTAACTTCAATGCACAAAAAGAGCAGACACCTGTGAAGCCTGGGATGTGCTAGGACTTCAGCAATGCAACATGGAACCGTGTATGGTCCAGTCTCAGGGTCTACAAGCACTTATGGTATGGAAAGGCTTGCAATACTGCTGGTACACGCAACATGCACATAAGAGAAACAGCTGAACACATTTTTCTGGTGAACACCCTTACTCTGGTGTTTTATAGCAGTAAACGCCTAGGAAAAGGATTACTTAGAAAGCAAATACAAGCAAGTCAGTTCCGAAATAACAAGATGGACTTCTAGACAAGGAGGAGAAGGCAGAAGAAGGAAAAGAAAAGATGGGGGAAAGGGGAAAAAAGGAAGAGGTGAGAAAAGATAAAATGTGTAAAACACAAGAAAAAAATAAGTAAACTTTATTGTCACTCTCCCCTGAAGATAACTGATGAGGAAAGAACATGCCCAAAGACAAGGGCACTGGCACAGACTCTCTTGCTTGCTGTACTACCCACTTCTGAGGTGTATTCCAGAATTCTGTAAAGTGGGATGGTTAACAGTTGGCTCTTTCAAGACCATCTTTGTGAAAGTAGCAACTGGAAGATAATAGTAGTGGCAGCATGAATTTGTTGCTCAGGAAAAGTGTGAAGACTGGCACAGGATTTCTGTTCCTCACCAACCTTTTCCAAAACTCACTTGCTACACCTTCTTTTAGCTCATCACCTCAAGAGTCTCTCTAGAGCAATGAGGAACAAAGCCCAAAAAATTATGCGTAAGAATTTAAGCACACAACAAGCAACTGGTTTACTTCCAGCTAAACCTTCAAACGTAAGACTAAGCTCTACATTTCCTAGCATACACTTTAAAGCTTAAGGTGACCTTACAACTATTAAATTCACCAACCACATATCTCCTTTGATGTTGGGGTATTTTCCTCGCCGCAACTGACAACTAGAAAATGAAATTAGAAAACAACACATCAGTTTCCTGCTTTGTACTCCATATACAGCTTTCAACATTCTAAACACAAAGTGAAAATAAAACAGTAAAGCTTGCAAATGGGACCCAATTCTACTACATCCTCAAGCACTGTTTCCTCTTCCAGAACTTAAAATTGAATGGCAAAACCAGTCCAATATGGGTGAGTAATGAACAAGCTTTAAGAGAAGGGAGGAAACTGCCTATACCTCTTCCCTGTTTTGCAGTGTTCTAAGAACTGAATGATTTCAGAGCATCTTCACTCTCTCAGCGTCTGTGCCCCTCTCAATCCGTTTCAGGATCACATTTGTTTTGCATGGTATACGGTTAAGACCCAACTTTGAACTACACAGATGTTTGCAGCAGCACAGAAGCAACATCTCTCTGACCTTTAAAAAGACTGTAACTAATGCAAAAACTAATAGCAAGAATATCCTAGGGCAATTCTACAGTGGATGACTAAGACTCCATGTGCTATGCATTCAGGTCTTCTGAGCAGCTTTCCAGAAGCAAGAAGCAAGTCTCCTGTGCAAAACAGATAAACAACATACATATATATCCAGTGAAACCATCACTTCGGCAGAACACTACGCAGACGGCACATATAGAGCAGATCCCATTATTCAGCAGCTGAGGAGCTAGAGCACATGGGCTGCCTTTGACAAAAGAAGGTAAAATGGCTCCTTAAATGAGTAATTTATCACTTAGTCACCATTACTTTACACAATGCCTTCTAAAGAAGACATATAATGCTAGACAATCATTACAAGTTCCCATCTAGTAGCAGCATTTTTAACCTCACTAGAAATCTGCCTAGCTTCAGATCAAGTTTTAGAGTTCTTAAACAGAACTCCTGTTAGTTTTGCCTGTAATTTTTCCAGCATCACTAAAGATTCCAAGAAGCAATTCTCCAAAGAAAAGATCTCCGCAGCCACTGTGATGGTCATGTTCACATCAGAATTACAAAGATATTAAAACTATGCTTCGGTATAGAAATGATCTTTAGATGCTATTATAGAATCAAAAAATGTGTTCAGATCTTTCCCCACAGAAGCACTCCCCTGTAATTAAATACAAAATAACTCATAATAGCATTCAAGTTAGAAGGCTTGGGTGGTATATTTTTCCTATTTTCAATTTCAAGTAATACACTGTCATGCTCATTATTTTTCTCTTGCCTGTAAGATTTGGCTTGTTTCCTCTCCCCAACAGGTTCTAAAACGAGAGCAGGCAACTCACCTGAGTGGTTTCTAAGTTCAATTCTTGTTTCTCCTTCTCTGTTTGATTCTGTTACTTCACAGCTGTAATTTCCAACAGCTGCTTCTGCACTGCTAAGCATTAGAGAGGCAATACCTTTGGGTAAGTCCGCCTGAGATACCAAGTCAGCTGATCGAAACTCGGGATCTCGGAAAAACTCCTGTTTTCTTCCATCAAAAGAAAAAATGATTTTTCCTTGTTTTTTCCATGTCACAAACATGACATTTGTATTGTTCTCCTTCAGATTAGTCACAAAGCAAGGTAAAATGACAGTTTTATTACAGTCAGTTCTTTCAACAGCATCTGTCCCACTAAATATCAACTGGGCAGAACCTAAGAAGAGAAACAAAAATGGACACATTCAGAATTGTTTCTTAAAATACAGTAAAAGAAAGAAAAATAATTTACAACGCATGACTGGGGAAAAGGACACAACCTCCCCCGTGAAACCACACCAAGAGAATCCTCTTGTGAGGGAGTAACAGGAGGAGGAAAAAAGGCTTCATTATCAATTAGCTAATTACCCTAACTGTACCACAGCCCCTCTATACAGACTTAGCCATTCTCACATGCATATCATGTATAGATACCATAGCCTATCATAACTTGAAATAAAACAAGAAAAAAGGCAAAAAAAAGAAATAAAGCTTTGGGTTGCCACTTGGACACTTCCCCTAGGACACCACAGGTGGAAATACTGCATTAAGGCCTGGCTTCTGCAAAGCATACACATAACATTAACCACAGCTTGTCCCATTGATGGTCCAATTTCTGCTGGTACCATGGGTATGTGAAAACAGAGGTCCAGGCTGCAGGTGCACACAAGCACCTTTTGCAGTTCTTCAAGGAAAAAATTCTGCTCATACCCTTCTGAGAGAAGGCTGGCAGGGCAGCTCGGTCAACAGAGGTTTGCCATTCGTTCCTACTTAGCTCTGAAGGTGGAGCCAAATGCCCATGGGCTTAGATCCTTTCCCTGCAAATTCTCTCTTTTTCCCTTCTGACAGAGGAAGGGGCGCACACACCATACCATATATTAAGTAATGCTATTATTTACTTAGTATTTGAGCATATAGACAGTAGAAGTGAAAATGAAGAATATGTAACAATGAATGACCTTAATTATAAAGCACTGCAAGCAATACTAACACCACCATTCAAACACAGCTAATGACAAACCACCACAACACGGGACTAAGTTATCACTGCTGGTTTTCACCCTTTTTCTCCCACACAGCAGCACAGTTCTAAATCAGCAGCACTGACTGACCACAGTTTAAAGAAAGACCTTATTGTAAGCAGACATTTTACTGGAAATGAAGATCTTTCATCTGTTTTTGAAAATACTAAAAACTGTAACATCGGTATTTAAACTGCACCAGGAACCAGAAGAGAGAGATTAATTACAATAGCTTAACTGCAAAATAGCAAGGCTTGGAATCTTTTCCACATTTTTCCTCGCTTACGTGAACTTGTAACTGGGTTTGATAGCCATCCTGATAGCCGTCGCTCCCCAGAGTCATGGAGGCATTACACATTCAAAACACTTGACTACATCCAGCTGATAAAACCAAATATGGGAAAAGATAAGTGCTGTAACACAAGACCACAACCCCTAATACCATGAGCACACAGACTCAGGAACTGGAGTACCTCCACTGACTTCAGAGGAACCACAGGTATTCACAGGTATAAACCAGCTCAGAGGCATGCCAGGTATTTATTAACTAAATTCAATCATGGGAAAGGGAGCAAGGGGAAAACCAACAAGAATCAATACAAGTTGTGTCACTATCTGCAGTAGCCAAGAGTCTCAGATCAAATTTAAAAAGCACTCATCTTAGAAATATTGCTTTAGTGTTCTCACACAGGTCACTGGATTACTACTGAATAGCAAAAGCTTATAATAAACAGGCCCTATGCATGTTATGCATGACAGCACTTTTACAATGAAGAAGGAATTATTCTCTGCGTTGCATTATTTTAACTGTACCTTGAAAAAGTCAAAGTAACGCAAGCAGAACAAAGGCAAACTGTAGCCAAACCTCAAACTATGCCCTAATAAAAACCATATGCACACAGTTAACAGCTGTAGCGCTTCAACACTTCTTGAGGGTGGGAGGGGGGAATCACATCTGCTTTATTTTAATGCTACTTCATAATAAAAGGTTTATGAGTGTGGGGTTGTTAGGTCTTGTGTTTCCTTCAGGTTTGGAGGGTTTTTTCTGCCCTAGAGCTAGTGCATTTACATTTCAGAGAAGAATTCATTCAGTGCTGGCTCCATTTCATTGAGAAAGGTGTTTTTCAACTAAAGGAAGCAACTACACTTCCAAACATTTACCAAAGCAAATCAAACCCAGACATCTTGAAGGAATTAAAACCACTCCACCACAATTCACTCCCTCGTATTAGCACAGAATGGCAGGGGGGGCTTCAAATGACGGATCCCACCTGTCTGCGGCTGTGTAGTCTATGAGAGCTGTCATATTTCTGCCTGAAGCCCATTAAGAAGCACTCATATAAACTGCTCCACCAGCAGAGAGCCGGAGAAAAAGAAGCAAGCTGCAGACGGGCACCGACAGAAGCAGCACACGGTGTGCGCGTTAATCCTCAGTAGAAGAGGCTGCGCAGCTGCTATCCCCCTGAAGGGGACTTGACAACTTCACTACAGACGGTACCGTCGCTACCATCTTCAGACGTTCTTTCTCATGGTATGAGGAAGTCACCAGAACCCCTTCGCAACAGTTCCCAAATCCTGCAAGAAGTGGGCTACTAAACTCAAACTTTTCATGTATTATCTATCAGCTTTGTCACATTTAAGTGACCGTTTTAAAAGAGCCTTATACTAAGCAATTTGGGAGATGATGCTCCTGAAGAATAAGCCACAGCAAGGTTGTTTCCGATGATACAAGCAGCGCAAGTTTGGGGATATTGCCCATCCTACCAACATTGGCTAAGCCCTGCCTGATGGACCCTTGCATTTCCCACTGACCACAAAACATGCAAGGGCATTCAGCATTTAAGCTAGTCTACTGCTAATCCGGGAACCCACACATGAATTTGAATATCAGCTTCAAACACAGAGATTTAGACGTGCTCTACTGGCAAAACAACCCGGCATTTGCACCTCTATGAAAATGTTATGGTTCGGGTTTTCCTTTAACTCTCTCTCCTCCCACCGAATTTCTTCTTGAGACACACAGAAATGAACCAGATTGCGAGATGCCATTTAAACATCAGTGGCACGCAAATTTCGAGACGTTATTTACACACCACTGTCACCCGAACTTCTAAGATCAGGAAACCCGAACTTCTAAGATCAGGAATCATAAACCGTACAGCAGACAACCACCTCGATTAGCCCTGTTTCTTCTGGGAAGCACATCGAGCTAAGCTGCCCTACCGCTGCTAAGCACAAGACGACGAAGCGCCCGGAGCTGGTCTCCCGGCTCCCCCGCACTTGCTGCAAGAAACAACGCATTCCCAGAACCTGGAGAAGGAGGGAAGCGGCAAAGACCGGAGGAAGCCCCCCCCTCACCCCGAGGACAGCAAACTACAGCCACACCGCCCGCAGGGACAACGCGAGCCCCCACGCCGAGCGGAGGGACCGGCGCCGGCCGCTACCCGGCGGCGGAACGGGCGATGCTCCGCT
>JAOEHX010029599.1:0-11619 GCA_025448015.1 Bolborhynchus lineola
AGATAGAATCATAGAATCTTACAATAGTTAGGGTTGGAAAGGACCTTAAGATCATCTAGTTCCAACACCCCTGCCTTCGGCAGGGTCACCTCACACTAGACCATATTTACTTCTAGGCCCATGTTTTTAGATAAAGCACATTTCATGATCGATATGCTGCTATTTCTGTGCATGGAAAGAAGTATGTGTTATTCATTTATGTTTGTTCAGAAGTAGTAATTCACATGCTGCGAAATTCTGGAAAAGAGTAACTTGTATTTTTAAGACATGCTGGTAGTCAAACTGATACGAAGGAATCCAGTGCCTACCATCATCCTGGATTTGATGCATCTGACAGTTTTCTGGTGACGCAGGAAATACCTCACTGGCCTGAAGAGGTACATAAGGCCTCTCTTAAAACAGGGCAAATTACCAAGAGCTCATTGAGAATTAAATAGCAGGACAGCTATTTTAATTTCAGAACATTCTGTGTGTTTTGTATCAGCAATCATCTCACATGACTGAAATATCATAGGTTATTCCAGGTTGAGGAACAGATTGTAGTTTAAGCTTTTTCTCTCTAGACTGAAATTCCTTTGTTATTTCCACAGGAATGTTTCCCCAAAACCTTAGGATTATTGTCGGCTGTCTAAGATTTCAGAGACTTTGCAAAATCTTTTAAAACCTGGACAAAGTACTCCCAAGTGTAAACAAAGCTGCATGAAGCAGAATTATTTTCCTGTCCTTAAAAGTTATACTCTATTTAAATATCTGGTACAGTGCTCATTTTTTTGCAGCTTCATCACATTGTGTGAACTCCTGTCCAATTTGCTTTCCATCACCCTCAGGTCTTCCTCTGCATTACTGCACTTTAAAACTTATGATAAGGGAGCTGCCCTTAAGTAAAAATAACCAACTCAATCAGCCCTTACCCAGAATTTTGAGAATTCAGACAATCCAACAGAATATTCCCATACTCTCCTAACTCCATCTTCCCAAGTCACACTGCAAATAAGCACATTTACTCCCACCGCACACTAATCTATTACAATTACTTCTCAGAAAACCTTTGCTATGGGTTGAGAGGAAATGGAGATGAAAATACAAAACTGTGCCAGAGGCTCCAGTCCCATCAGGGAAAGGTAAGTGTTCCTTCCAGCACCTGCTGCCAGCCTACCACTCTGTACCTGAGGGTGGAATCAAGAATTCCTGCTTTGTTATAATCACCTTTGCTCCAGTGTCTCCTTATTAGCAACACCTCTCTAGCAACTTCTCTACCACCTCTAGTTTCCCTCAAAGCTCCACACAGCTGGAAACCTCCTGCTTGGTGGCAAGTGGGCATTTTCTTCTGCATGGCAAAGGGGCTCTAAGCTATTAAATTTGGGAGTATGCTGAAGTCAGATTTTACATTATATTTCTGCAATCAATACTGCTAGAAACTTCCACACAAAGCAGAGTGAGATGACATTCTTGGTTCATGATTCTAAAAGTTGATGCTTCATGAAAATCATCAAAATAAACAAAAAAAAAAAAAACATGCACAACATTCCAGCATGATTTACTTTTGTATCAAGGTTAACTGCTGCAGAATTAGCTTCCTAATTTAAAAGACAGGTTACTCAGCCTCTCCTCTCCTGACTGCATTTCTACCAAGCAGCACACTTGTAAAAAAGGAAAGCCTTAACCATAAGGCTTTTGTTTCTACTCATGTTACATTGCGCATGCTGACAGGCTGACAGACCTTCATCCAGACTCAGCTAGACAAAACCATGGCTAATCTGATTCAGCTCCAAGACAAGTTCTGTTTGAAGCAAGAGATGGGGTAGATGATGTCCACAGGTTTCTCCAAACTCTTCTGGGAATCTTGTTTGTGAAAGCATCAGGGAAGTCAGCTGTATCTCAGTGCTTTTTAGATATCCAGTACTGAATAAGGGAAGAGGAGAAAATGCATCTTAAAATGAACCAAGTCAAAGGACGCTTTGTTTTTCACGTCATCTCACAACAGCAACAACAGCCAGGAGCAGGCAGAAAATACAAAAGATCTTTTTCTCTCTGGCAGCTTGGGTGGGTGACTCATAGCAAGTAATGAACTCCATATACTGCTCCTGTGAGTGTCAAGTGAATTTCCCTTCTGAGCCCTGACCTGGCCCATGCAACTGCAGACAGAACACAGGAGCGTGGCTTCTCCCTAGCAGTTTTGTCAGTAAGACATAATAATGCCAAGGATAGGTGAGGACAGCAATCACTGGAACTTGGACTTTGCAAGGCAGCTAAAACCCAGGTGACAAGAAAGCAGGTTGAGAAAATCCCAGCACTGTCACATCCCACAGCTGCTGTGAATTGCCTTAAGCTAAGTCCCTCACCAGGCTTCCCAGAATTCAGAGTGCCTTTGGATCCCATTAACCTTTACACTTGCCTACTGCCAGCCAGAAAAATTATGATGCATGTTCTTGCATTCCCCTATCAGTGAAGTGCCCCACAGAAAACTCAGGTTTTCCTTGTGACTTCCAAGTTGCAAACCAAACCTGAAGATTAAACAAAGGCAGCTTTTTCATGTGGGGAGCAGGAAAGAGAATAGGATAATTTTGCAATTAACTTTTGTTTGTCCAGTTACTATAAACTGTAATTGCATGCAAACACTGAGGCACTGAAGGCAAGTTACATTTAGAGTACCATGCATTTTCACAATGCTTATATATTCAGAGAAGGCTGTTCATGTTCTTCCACAATAATAGGAAAACAAAGTCTTGCAGTAAAGATTTGTTTTTAAATTTTCACTTGTGTTTTGCAGAACCAATAGATCTGCATATCAGCTAATCCTATTACATTTATTAAACACAGAAAGTTGAACTGTATTTCATTTGACCTTCAGCTATGGATACTAGCTGTTAGTCTCTATAGCTCAGCCAGCCTTATACTAGTAAATATCCATGTAAATAGTTTTTTCCCATATATTTTACACCTAAGGGCAATGAGCATTATGGCGGTGACATCTGCTGCCAGTACAGATGTGGCCCCAGCTGGTTTTCTTCCCTAGGGTGAATGAACAGCACAATACTTAGATTCTGAGGGTGTTAATTTATTGCAGCCAGTATTACCATAACCATCAATCATATCAGTTATACTTCTTGAAGCAAGTTGTTTCACAAGAAGTATGATTTAAGAAGCATTCCCAAGATTCCTCAAACTTGAGAATGACAAACCTGTTTTTTCTTGTCTTTGCTATATACAGTGTGTTACTGCTTACTTGTGCACAAGGCAGAACAAGAGCATCTTATGCCTGCTTGTTGCGTTTTAAGCCCAGGTCACTGCTTCACACAGCTCAAGGCTAAAAAGAACCATATCCACATTGCACAGGCTTTATGACTTGAAGTTTCCCTGTGGAATTTACCAGCACAAGCAGCAAAGTGACTGTTAATATTAAATGGAGGGCTAGTAGAAGTTCAGTTCAAACTCTGGGAATAGAGCTTTCTTGGCCTCATTCTGGAAATGGATCAGGAAGTAGCAGTGCACTTCCTTCTTTCCTGAGGTCTTCCTCCTTTATTTTAAAGTCTTTTGATACTGCAAGAGGTACTTTTATTCCACACTGAAACAGTCCTTTCTAAGAAGTCTTTTCCTCCCTTATGCTTTCTGACCTCCTACTTCAAGTCTAGTTCAGTTCAGTTTTAAGTGCAGGAAGCTCACAGTTGCATGCAAAGTAGAATGACTTGTGGATGATTGTGAAGTCCACCCATACCACAGGATCTCCTGTGACTGTGGTGGACTAGTCCTGTTGAATATGGTGTCTCCTTTCGCCACTCATAAGCAACCTGAAGATGCCATTAGTAGTCCAGCTGCCACACAGGCACTTGTCCATTAAGAACTGTCCCTAACAGATAAGAAGCAATGGAAAAGCAGTCATGAAAAAATTATATTTCATTCCAATTATGACAGATTTAATTTGTGACTTCAGGGTGAAGAAGAATGAGTTCCGTGAACGTATCTCCTAGTGTACGATGTGCTCAGGAAAGCTGCATGGTATCAACAACTGACTCCTTTCTGACAGCCAGTCTCTGCTCAAGGTCAGGTAAGGGCAACACAAGTGAATGTGAAAGTAATTATTTAGGGAAAAAAGAGGCAACATCAACAAGATTTGGAATTTTAGCTGGCATGAAAGGAGGTTATGCTTATCTTAAAGATGCAAATGTTGGTAAGTAGGAACGTTTGTTTTCATTTGAAGACAGAACCACTGATCTGTTTGCTTTTGTTATGTTGTCTAATTGATTACCTAACTGGCTGATTGGATTAAAATGTGCTCCTGGTATGAGCCCTTTCTTCCTCTTGGTTTCTATTCAATTTTTAGACCATATTAAAAATCAGTTTAAAATTACTTTTCTGATCACAGACTGCCCTTATATTATCTCTTGTTGTTTAAAACACATTGCGAGCTTTAGAAAAAAATGTTATATCATCTGTTAGGTTTTCGGTCTCTAAATGCTGTATTTACTCAGTCACTTCTCATTTACCGGTACTTGGTTCTTGTAAGAAATCTACACTTTTTACTTCCAGGAAATCTGCAAGTACTACAGTTCAGGTTCACTAGTATAAGTCAAAGAACCTTTGTGAAAGTGCAATCTCATAGATATTATCTTCACTTAGCTTCTAGACTTAAAATCAATCTTGTGAAATCCAGAAAGACAAATATCCAATCTAGGTTTCAATTTGTGCTTTTCTTCTGTGATTCATTGAGTCATCTCCCATCACATGCAACAAATCTTCTACATTTTTTTACAATAATCAATTCTTGGTTAAAGTTGCCAAGTATGTACTCATCAGTCAC
Source organism: Bolborhynchus lineola (assembly GCA_025448015.1). Taxonomy (NCBI): domain Eukaryota; kingdom Metazoa; phylum Chordata; class Aves; order Psittaciformes; family Psittacidae; genus Bolborhynchus; species Bolborhynchus lineola. Next base: position 4,799 of record JAOEHX010029599.1, read on the forward strand.
AAAGTATTAATTTGCAACTGAAATACTGAATTGTGAGTCAGGAACCACACAGTATCAAGACTAAAACCTGACTTATGGACCAGTTCTTTATTACCTCGCTCTGCCTCAAGGTTCTATTGGCAGGCAGTAACTGCTTTCTCAACTATTCAAAGATGGATGGCTCAAAACTTGCAGTGCAGGTTAGGCCCCTTGATTAATTTTGGAAGGTGACCTGTGAATTACAGGATCTCTGTGGCACCCTAGCAGAGGCTACCCTGCGCCAAAATGGCTGAGAGATGAGTCTCTTTTTCATCTCCACATTGAAACCAGGTGGCAAGACGACTTAAATAAACAATCCTCTGAGACAGTAGATCTAACATCCTATTTAATGCAAAGTGCTATTTTTTCTCTTAGCATGCAAACTGTTCACAAATGACTACACAAAGTGTGTGGCTTGACAAGAAACAGATGACTCAGTTCTCTTCAGTTATAAAAGGTGATGGAACTGGACTCAATTTCCCCCCAGTTACTCTTAAAGAAATGTCCTTTCTTAAAAGTGATATTCTGATGAGCACTAGCTTGAGATGCTACAGGCCAATTTACCTATGGTTTGCGAGATGATGCATTTGCATCAACATTTTCTTCAAGAACATATCATTTAAAATACTATCTTGCCGTTTGTTAAGAAATCCTTCTAAGTCTGAACCAGATACAATTAATGATCTGGTTTTTTTGCCTGGAAATAATCACAGAGAATGAAACTGGACAGGAGAACAGCACTTAATCTAGGGCTGTAGTATCCTTAGAACCCAGTTTTTCCTAATTCTGATCCAGCTGTAAACTTTAATTTATTCACAGACCTGTCAAATTTTCTAGGTTGTGTGACTTTCACTTAATGGATTTTTGCCTCATGTTTCCTTGCACTGGTGTCAAAATTCCACTAATTTAAAGCACAGCACTTCCCTTCAATGCTGGCAACCTCCATACTAGGCAGAGCTGGGCAAGCTGTATTTGTTGTGCCAGGATAAGAGGTGGTGGAGCCAGGGAGGGGCCACAGTAGGATGGCGGGGGCTCATCCGTCAGTGAAACCAAAATCAGGGACTACTTCCTACACATCAAGAGTTCTTCCCACTATATGGTCCTGAATTTGGAATCTTGCACATTGGCCAAGATACAATTCTGAGGCTTGCAAGTTGCTCCTATGGCACTCACAACCACATTCAACACAGTTACACGAATTGTAAAAACAGTGTAATGTGCCAATTAATTTATATATAAGATCAAAAAATTGGTTATTTGGCTTTGGCTTTATTCAAAAGCTTAGTTTACAAATCTCTTCTGGTTACAATCTCTTCTGGTCTTATTTAAGGACTCAAGTCAGGTTTAGAAAGAAACTTACGTCAGACTTCTACTTATGTGAAATTAAAAAATCACACAATAAACAGTGAAGGACTGACGTGAGAAAATGCTTCCTCTGAGCACGACTGCTATGCCTGCAGTCAGAATTAAAGCCTGTTCCAAAACTATGCAGCTATTTTGTCCATTCATCGATCAAGATTTGCATGTTTACACACCAGATGACAACATCCAATCCAATGGCCAAAACAGGTTTTGCATTAGAGGAAAGACAGATTACATTAGTCTGTCTGAAGCCAACTGTTCGTAAAAATATTGTAAAAAGAGTATATGCAGAGTAATAGTGATTACAAATCTGTTACTAAGCATACTGGACAAAGCCTTGCCACTAGGTTTAAGAGAGTCAAATTTAGACCTGATAAGCAACTGCTGTCAGAAGTGGTAGCTGCTTACAACAGCCACCTCTGATACCCAGCAAGCACATGTGAATTCAGCAATCCCCACCAGCAAAAGAAGACTTCAGATTATAGACATTTACTTGTCACCTTCATTTAGGTGCTAGGTTCCATAGGGAGAGGAGTCTCAGAAACATTCACAGATGACCTGGCAACTTGAAATATTAGAACATCAAGTATTATAGTCACTGAACATACACTGCAGAGTGCAGAAAGTGTAGATCATTTATTTAAAGGAGAATTCCATTAAAAACGTGACTCACTGAGGATTAGCTAACTCTTTTGGAAGGGCTCTTACACCATACCAACAACACAGGCATTTTGGGAAGTCCCTCTTTACAGTTTTAAAAGTCTCATCAAGTTGCTCAGATGAAAAAAAAAGAAACCCTAGCGCTTCCATAGAAGTCTCAGCAATGAAGAGCTTTAAAAGCTCACCTTTGTGTTGGTTTTTCTCTTATTCAGGATAAAGGAAGAACTGATGCTGGAGTACAACTCAAAATAATAACAGGATCAGCCTCTATATTCTTTCTCAATAGCCCAAAGATTACATATTCCCATTACCTTTGGGGTGTGTTAGAAAAATCCCTAGTGTGCAATTTCCAGCTAAGCTCCTAGAGGAAGAAATCGAGGTCCTGTCTTCCAAAGGCTTTAAGGGATGTAACGTAAAGAACATCAAATGTAGAAGATTCACAGGAAAGAGCAAGTCACATCACAGAAACATTTATGTTGTGCTCTTAACTGCTGATGAGGGCAGACCCATTCAGTCCCCAGGAGCAAAAGGTTCCTTCAGCAAATGAAAACTGGCCAGCGTCCATTCCTGTCACCTGCATGAAGAAGCTGTCACAAAACAAACAACCCAGGTGTGAATTTAAAGTACAATAGCCATTTATCTTTTTTCTCTTAGTGCTCTGGTTCCAGCAGGTTACACAGGGGTGGCTACAGAAGATGCTGCTCACGGCCCCTACTTCAGAGGTTTCTGCCTCCGTCATGAGGCTAGCTGATAAAGCAGATGCTGGCTGCCACAAATTACAGACTAGAATCGAGGAAAACTATCAGGCATGAAACACAACCAAGAATGCATCCTCATCCTAAGTAATCCTAGGCATCCTAAGCAGTATCAAGGCCACAGAATAAATGAGATCTGTAGGTAGCCTGAAAAGAATTGGCAACAAGGATTCATAGGATGCCTTGTGCTGAATTTGGCAACAGGGTGAGATTCCAAGTGCTCGTAGAAGCCCTTGTCAAACATGATTTAAATATAACCAGTGTCCATACCAAAAAACAATGTCTTTCACACCATCTAATTTGAGCTGTTTGTCTCATAATTGAGTCTCCACAGGCCAACAGAATGCTGTTTGTCCCACCTAACTGGATTTACAGGCAACTTCTTTCAAAATAGCAAATTGTGTAAAAATAACTATACACATAGACAACCCTCTAGTAACTGTAAAGACAGTTAGAACTTTCTATATATCTATGGGTGTTTAGACTTCACCCTGAATGGTAAAAAAATTGAGGTAGCCTTACCAAAGGGAAGCAAAATCTAAAATAATTTCAAACCAAAAATTTCTTCCTACCTTTTCACACAGTATTAGTATTGTCAATTAAAAAAAAAAAAAAAATAATGAAAAGGTAGGCTTCAAAATTATTTTTAAAATACATTTTTGGTCAGGTTGGTTCTATTTATGTAGAAAAGCCTCCAGGAGACCATTCCTAAAATGCAAGACAGCAATGCTTCAAGTGTCTGTCAGGTTGCGTGATAAACCTCATGTTGCATTTTGCTGATTATGTTTGGCTCCAAAAGAGGCAGGTATTATAACTTTATAATATGAAATTATGTTTGTGCTGAGCATGTGACCTGGGAGCTGACAGCCATTTCACCTGGATTTAAAGGAGTCATTCAACAAAAATGCACCTTTCACATTCCTGCAAGCAGGAGCTTTGCCTCTGGTTCTTAAAAACTTCTTACCTCCTGTGTTATAATTTTCCCCATTTTGCGGTATGTTGTCATTATGGCTTCCAAAATGATGTTGTTTCTTTTGTGACCAGTGCAGAAAAGCAAGTAGCCTAAATAGACATTTTGTTACAAAAGCATTCTTAATGTTCTTTCTCTGCATTGAAGCCATCTATAAGAAGTGTCTGCATTAGTTTGAAAACTTTTCTGACAAAGAGCATCTATGTGCGATGGGTTTCAAGGAATGAGTTGAAATGGCAAATGTGAGCACTTCAATAATGGATCCCCACCAAAATTTTAGCTGCTTTTTAAAAGCAGAACTACATTTCCTGTAAAGATATAGATGCCACTTGACAAACACAACTCTGAAGAATTTAAGTATTTACAGTCATCTCTTCCCCTCCCCTATTTTTTAATTAATGACAAAGAGACAGCACCTGTAGGGGCTGAAAAATGTGTTGTGGTTGTAATTACGGAACCTTTCAGATCACACTGCTGGGATTCTGCCAAAGCCAGATGAAGGTGCAGGCTGCCATGTGGCTTGGAGGTGCTTCTTCCCCCTCCTGTTAGGATGTCAGTGAGATTACGGTTGTGCTCGGAAACGTTTTGAAGCTGCCTGGGGAGAAAGCACAGAAGTGCTGTAGGTCTCAAGCTCCAAAGGTTTGTGCTTTGTGGTGGCTACCCTAACCTTGTGCGTGTCTGCACCTGTGTGTCTTCTCTGTGGTTTGCTGGATGTACACTTCCACATCACCCCATCCTTCCTGAATAAATGAACCATTCTTGTTTGCAGCACTGCCAGCTCTCCTGATGGCAGCAGTTCAAACCTTGCCATGAGGCAGATGGCAGCTTTTCCTCAATGTATTTTCTCCTTCCTCAGCATGGATGCCACCTTCCATTTTGGACAAATGGCTTTACAGAAACCATTTCACCCCTGTGTTTCCCAGTGTGGCTGCAAGGCCGGGCTTCAGCACAGGCACTGCCATTCGCTGCTTTTAGTCAAACTGAAATTGTGTCCAGTCACAAAGTGATGGGAGTTGTGGAAATCCTACAGGAAAACGTGAGAAAGACAGCAATGAGTACTCAGGATGTGGGCTTGAAGGGATTTGAGGGGCATGAGGCATGGGGAGGATGAAGGACTGGTGCAGTGTTGCTGTTGCAGGGGCTCAGGTGATGCAGATGGTGAGAGCAACACAGGATGTGCTGTGGGATAGAAAGCACAGCAGAAGAGTAAACTGCATGACAGCCTGGGGCAGAGGCGCTGCTGTGGCTCCCCATCCAGGAAATGTCCAACAGAAACTGAAAGAAGGGTGTTTGAAGATACATATTTACTTCCTTACTGTTTGACAATTTAATTTTTTTAACCTGCAATGATTACATGTAGGTCAAACACATTTTAAATTATTATTGAAATGTTTACAGCGTGTGAGAAATCATTAACAAAACTTAAGATTCCAACCATAATTATAGCACTCAATAATAGAAGCTTATTAGTCTAAAGTGTTTATTAATTTTTTTCTTTAGAGAGGAGGTAACAAGATGGTTAATGTCCAAGACAAAACACTCTACAGAGAGGCTACAGAAATTTTTAGTAGCCAGAAATCCGAAAGACTTCAAGACTAAAGTCTGAACATCAGTATGAAATGTATGTCTCCGTTAACTGCTATGGTAGCTTTCTATTCTACTTCCTAGTTATTCAATGTGATAATTTATCAGTACATCCTCAGCAAATTGAAACAGCTATTTAATTTTATCACAACTCTACCTATATAAGCATTTCAGAGTTGCTTTCTGCTTCTGCAGATTGTAGTCCCATTCACACTTTGGGGCAGCTGCTATCAGATCATCCTTAATCCATAGAAATAGGAGATGAAATTTCTAAAAATATAGTGTGGAGAATGCCCACTTCATGGTATTTGTGTCACAGTTGCTTTATTAGATGTTCCAGAGAAGAAAAGAGAAAACATTCTTCTAACAGTAGATAATCTTTATCTGTGGCACTCATATGGATAAACTACGGCAAACTTTGTGTACTGTCAAAAATCCTGAAAGAGTTTTAATATTTGTGGTTTCATTTGTCCTACCACCATTCTTTAGGTTCCTAAATCCTCATCCATCAACTGATGAAGAGAGTACTAATCCCTTTAATTTTATTGATAATATCTTAGGCATTAGCGTCACTGAGGTCATTTAACCAAACCTAAAACATGAACTGCACACAAGCCAAATACAGTGTGTGCAGGTAGGTAAGAGCTTTGGCATTTCTTGCTCTTCCTGAAGTACATTATACTGCCTGCAATATATTGTCCTGAAGATAGAGCTCCGTTTGATGTTGTATAAACAGATTTTGTTATTGTTCTTTCATCTTCTTTACTGAAAACCTGACTTGACCTAGAGTAGAGTCCCAAATAAACCACATGACAGTATTCAAGAGGCTGGAGAAATTAAAAGCAGTTGGGCAATCTCTGGACTAGATGAGAACAGTTTATGCATACTAGTCATATCTAACGATACCCAAAATATCTTCTCCCACACCCTTCCAGGACTTAGGAGCGTTAAAAAATGAGAACAGTGAAATGACACAGAATACCACCACCTAGCCATGGCATCACAGAAGCAGAATATTCTCCATAGATTTAGTCTTTCTATATCTCAGAAATTCTCATGCAGCTTAGCCTTTCTCTGGGTTCTTTTCAGCTTCTGCACATCCAATCAGACTGTGAGGTCGTCTTAGATTATGAGTCAGGCTATCATACTTGCAATGCAAGATTATAGGATACTGGAGTGTTTCTCAAGTTGAAAATGACATATTGCTCAGCTACATTGCTGTTGAGCTGAACTGGAATTATACATACTTGACCCATACAGAATGACTGGAATTTGAAACCCAAGAACTGAGAACATCTTTAAAGCGATCAGGCTCCACTGATGCATGAATAATCAAACATAAAAAGTTTTCCTACTAGCGCTGAATTTTCCCAAAGTTGCTGTGTCTGAATTAATAACTCAGCAGGTTTATGGCAAGCACAAGTCCTGCAGATCAAACAGTTCCCATGCAGCCTTATGCTATTAACTAGCAA
>JAOEHX010029600.1:0-13051 GCA_025448015.1 Bolborhynchus lineola
GCTCGTGCCGGGCTGTGCCATCCCTCCAACAGATACCAGGGTGGTTGAAGTTCCCCATGAGAACAAGGGCCTGCGAGTGTGAAATGAGACCTCATTAGCCCAGCTGGGCAGAGGTAGCTGCAACAAGGACTGGAATCAAGAGTAGTATTTTCAACAGCAACTCTAAGTAGCGTTACTTTCTTTGAGAACACCAGAGCCTTAAAACCTGATCAAATAGGCTCTTCTGGCATAGGCAATATATTCTGAGTAATGTTTGGGAAGCCAGAAAATCTGCCTGGTCATATCAGACTCCTATTTTTTATATCATTCAGGGATATTAAACCTCAAGAGATATTAAACTTCAGGAGAAAGTTGTTTGTCAGAAAGTTTGGCAAGGAGTCTACCCTCTTTTTGACTATATTCAAGACTGACCCAGAGTAAAACCAGTATATTTTCAGAGGGGATAAACAACAATTACTTTGAAAAGTTGTTTACTGTTTATTGTTTTCTTAAAGATGCAGCAGTTAAAGACTTGTAATGTTAGAATGAATAAAGCAGAAGTGAACTGGTCAGCAGCTAGTGCTTTTGTAGTCCTTTCCGCTTATCATCATCTAATGCAGTGCCTCTAAACAGTATATTTTCTGTAGCACTGGTATTCATCTGGTAGTGTGTGTCTGTCTTAAGAAGTGCACTTAAAGAGGGAAAAGGTTCTATTGTGCCATCCTGATCAAGATCTATCTCCACCTTATGGAAGGCAATCAGGGTAAGAAGTTGGGAGGCACCATTTGGAGAGAAGCAGAGGAGAAGCAGCAGCCTGGAGTGAGACAGGCTCAGCAAGGACACAGGTAAAGAGATGAGAACTGAAAAGGGAAGCTCATGGGAGACAGCTCTAGTGCCACAGCTGCCACCCCTTTCACAGCCATGCTGCACAGCCCCATGACCTTCATGTAAGGGCTTCTGGGTTACCTGCTGTGTGTGAGCATTATGAATGCATGTAATGAGAGAATGCAGGTTTTAGGTTGGATTCAGAGATTGTGAGTTGTTGTATTGGAGACTGAACTCTGAGCATACTTTGATGCAAAATGCTACATCTGATTTTCTAGCTGTTAGAAAATGGGCTTTTATGTTCTTTGTCAGCTTCTCAGGTTGCCCATAAGACAACCTTAGCACCAAATTAAAACAACTATTCAGTACTTTATCAGTTTTCTTATTGTTAAAGTGTATGACAATACTATGTCATAGGTTAATAAGACTTATTTAACTGGAAAAGTAGAAGGAAATAAAAGGCCAGGTTGGATGGAGCTTGAAGCGACCTACTCTAGTGGAAGGTGTCCCTGCCCTTGGCTTTGAGGTCCCTTCCAACCCAAACCGTTCTGTCATTCTATGGCCCTGTAGCAGAGGCACAGCAGGAGCAGGTCACCTGTCCCTGAGCTGCCAGGGCATCGTCTGCCTGCTCAGGCCCTCTCTGTATGGGAAAACCTCTCAACTTCTTACAGTTTAGCTCAGCCATGTAACTGCCAGTGGTGACAGCACCAGGCAGGACACAGGGGAGAGGCCCCAGGGCAACATGAATGCACTCATTGTCTTCTCACTACCCCTGTGCTGATAGGCAACACTGCCTTTTCCATTTCTAGGACACTGATTTTTTTGGCTAATAGTCTCTAGTCCTATGTTGCCTCAAATCAGATTCTTTTTTTCTGTTGAGCCCCTTTGGTGTGCAAAAAGTATTTTAAAAATCGTAGATGTGGTGCTTAGGGACATAATTTATTAGTGGATTTAGTAGTGTTGGGTTGACAGTTGGACTCAATGATCTTAAGGGTCTTTTCCAACCTAAATGTTGGAAAATGATTCTATGACTTTTGTATTTAGGTGGAATATTTGATGCACAGCTATGAAAAATGAGTTACTGGTGGGACATCAAAGAACCAGACCAGGCTTCAGGTGTAGTGCAGGAAGGACTGAGCTCACCCTTTCCATTTCCTTGAATTTCTCATGAGCTCAGGAAATGTGGTCACCAGGAATCAGCAGTAAGATACTGAGGTAATACAAAAGAAAGCAAAGTGCACCACCAGTGTTGTTCTGTGCCCACCCGACCTTAAAATCAACAGGTCTTAAGCCCTTCTTCATCTGGACTCCTGAACAACATGCAATCCTGCACAGAAACTGCCCAAGTTTGCAACATTCTGCTCACTATTTGCAGAATCAACCACCCTTATGGAAGCCTTTTAGCAGTCTTTATGCATTGCTGTGACCCTTCCACAAGGCTCTTTGGAGGAAACTTACCCTCCCTTTTACCTAACAGTTCATAAGTAATTGTTGGTTAACCAGGAATTTTACCCCACACTTCACATTTGTGAAGTGTGGAAGATTGGAAACTGCTACGTCCATAATAGGAGGGAGAGTAAGAATTTTATGGTAATGAAAAGCAAAGCAATTGTCACATGCGGTCTTGGCTTGAATGGTGACAAGAAGCAGATGTGTGGCATGCCTTTTCCTTCACTTGCACGGATGCCAAATGACGCAAAAATTCTTCAGTGTTTTCTGCGTTTTGTTGCAATTTAATCTTCTCCTGAATAAACTGAGGATGACAGTGAGTCCATGCAGAGCACTTGCATGGTTTGACATTTCTGTTACTTTTCAGAAAGTGCTTGATTTACATGTATTTTCAAGGAAAATAGGGGAAGGATTATATTTATCTCATGCTGAAAAGATAAGTGTGTTTTCAGGTTAGAAAACCATAAAAAGCATACACTCAATTTACAAATGACCATATATTTTAACAGCACAGAGGCCAGTGAACTCTCTTGTACAGCTTAGAGCTTTATTTTTCATCTGTTTAGATGCACATATGTCTGTTCAAAAATCCAGGCATTGCTAAATCCAGTTTAGCCTAATGAATCCCGTATCAGGGTTGTGACATGTACCACGTATGCCTGTGGATGGTAGAGAGCTGTCTGTAGGCTGTTCTTCCAGGTAAGCATATCACCAGAGTGCCCTCACCATTCACATATCATTTTTCAGATGTATTGTTACAACTGAAGTTTTCCACTTCTGTATAAATGTGCTTCACTAGCCTGAGGATTCCTATGCTCATCTTCAGTGGTATTCCATGCCCACAAATTCTACAAGCTATTTGTGTATGATGAAGAAACACATTTCCTTTCCAGCATAATTCTGTGACAGAAAAACACAAATTATGGAGCTCATAGAACGGTTAAGGTTGGAAAGGATCTTAAGATCAAATTCCAAACCCTGCCCCTTGTCCTGTCACTACAGTCCCTAACGAAGAGTCCCTCTCCAGCATTCTCATAGACCCCCTTCAGGTACTGGAAGGCTGCTATGAGGTCTCCACGCAGCCTTCTCTTCTCCAGGCTGAACAGCCCCAACTTACCCAGCCTGTCTTCATACAGGAGGTGATCCAGCCCCCTGATCATCCTCGTGGCCTCCTCTGCACTTGCTCATTCTCATGCCAGGACCTTCATAAATAGGTAGGTTGGCCCATTTGCAGAGAGTTGTATGGTCATGAGGTCAGCCCTTAATTCTTAAGAAATGTAGCAGATAGTCTAAAATTTAGACAATTGAGTCCATTAAATGGGAGAACTTCATATTACCCACATAAAGCTGAGTAGCAAACTTTCTTGCCATAATTTTCAGTCCAATAGGGGTTGCCTCATCTGGGCTAGTTGTATGACAGATGTTCTATTTTAACTATCCAAAACAGACTTGTAAAATGGTAATAAAGCTGCAAAGCATTTTTTAGCTTGAGACACATTTCAAATTAGAGGAGTCTTTTCCTGCAGATACAATATGTGTAATTGCCACTGCTTGAAATGTGTATCCTATTTTGCTAGGCAATGAAAGTAAACTTTAATTCTCACGGTCTTCGGGCTTCAATTATTGCTTGCAATTTAAAAAGCAGTGTAAGGAGATCAGTTAGGCTTCTTGTATGCGGGGTTTTGTGCAAATGGAGTTTGGAAAAGTGACGATCTCAAAATCAGAAGGAAAAGAAATATCACTGTTATAATGCTGGGTTGTGAGTGGTCAGGTTAAAAGATACTGATAAGAAGAGCTTACCTGAATTCTTCATCCCTCTAATGCTTCTCTCCAGGAACTCTTATCGATAACAGCAATCATAGAACAAGATGGTTTTCAGTTAAGTGAGAAGGGCTCCTTAACCCTTCTCACTTAGTGAATCTGATAGAACAAACAGAAGCAAGCAAAACTAACGTCTTTTTCAGAACTGTTCTAAATGCTGTTCATTCCAGCACATCAGGAATCATTAGATTTGTCTTTAGCCACTGCTGTGTATGCCTCAACCACTAGCGTAACTGAGAGATATAGAAGAATTTCAACATAACAAGGACATAGAGCTTGTTGGAGCAAGTCCAGAGAAGGCCATGAGGGTGCTCAAGGACTGGAGTACCTCCCTTATGAAGACAGGCTAAGAAAACTTGAGCTGTTCAGCCTGGAGAAGAGAAGCTGCATGGAGATCTCAGAGCAGCCTTCCAAAAATAGAATGGGGCTACAAGGATGCTGGAGAGGGTCTCTTCTTCAGCGACTGTAGCAATAGGACAAGGGGGAATAGGTTTAAATTTAAATAGGAGAAATTCAGGATAGAAATAAGGAAGAACTTTACTGTGAAGGGGGTGAGGCACTGGAATAGGTTGCCCCAAGAAGTGGTAAATGCTCCATCCCTGCCAGTGTTCAAGGCCAGGTTGGATGGAGCCTTGGGTGACACGGTCTAGTGTGAGGCATCCCTGCCCATGGCAGAGGGCTGAAACTAGATGATCTTGACACTAACTAGTCTATGATTCTGTGAAATGTTCTTAATGTTAATTTTTGGTAGGATTAATGATTGAAGCTTTTCTACTGAAAGCCATAAAATAGAATCTCAAGTTGAAGTCTTGCTTTATCCAAATTACCAAGCTAAGCAGAAATTTCAGAGACTCCAATAGTGTTATAGCTCTGTCTTACTGGGACATGTAGAGAGTTTATAACAGTTCCACATCGTGGCTAAAGCTGGTTTCCCTCTTTTGAGTTCGTTAATGCCTATTGTAACTGTGGTTCTTTTTCTTCTCTGGTCCAAATAAACCAATTCTTCAGACAATTCAGGAGAAGAAATATTAAAAAAACCCCAACCAAACCACACCACCTCTGTCAGACATTTTATATTTAAAAATATTGTCTTCTTACTGTCATATTAGTACTTTCTATTTTGTTTCAGTTCATTCAAAAGTGTCCTTGCCTCCACAAATAACTCCATATTCCAAGAAAATGCATGGAACCTGAGCAGAATTAAATGGATGGTAGCAGTAGATTTATGAAACCTTTCCTGCACACTGAATAATGAGTTATATCATCAGTTACAGCTATAGATTCTGTCACTGAGGAAAGCAAAGATACAAATTTAAGATTAGCTGAATGGTATACTTTGAGCAGAGTAATAGTGAGACATTGTATGGCAGTGGGGAATTGGCTGCGTCTCCTCATTGCTCATGGCCTGCTTTTATCTTGAGGTTTCGTGGGTTTTAATTAAGTATAACTGAATTCTCCCGAAATTCCTAATGTAGTGCACTCCAACAGGATCTCTTTGTCAGCTCAGAAATTGTTTAGGAAAGGTAATACATGAAGCAGTTACGGAAAGTCAGCACAAGCTTTTTTAATTGCATTCCCTACAGAAACAGCAGGAAGGATTTCTCATTCCTTGTTCACAGAAAGAGTGAAATTATAGCTTGTTTTGTGAGAACCTCTAAGAATAACCGTCCACAAAAATCCCACTGGAAAGAAGATTATGCCTTAGTCCTGTACTTGTTACCTCTCCAGCAGTTCAGTGTTCCCACCAGAGTCACTTGGTACGAAAAAGGATTGGAGCTCAGGCAGCCAGCAATATTTCTTACTGATGCAAGATGCGTGTTTAGTGTTAAGTATTCCAACCTGAATTGTGTCAGTGTGCTGCCTTAAAACAAGAAACCATTTGCTGGAGGAATATGTTTGGAAGAGTAGTTACAAAGTTTAGATTGCTTTCTGCTACTTATTCCCACCACAGACCTTGCAGTTTAATATTATTCAGATTGGGGTTTGATGGGTTATTTTCTGTACCATGTGCACAATTGCAGTCATTTGTTATGGGGGCTGAAAACAAAACACCAGTTCTGAGGAGAAAACGCAAAACCAATCAAATCAAAACGCACAAACTAAAATGCCAACAAAGCACCAGCAACCCTCCCCAAAACCCAACCAAACCCAAACCACAAGCAAAATCCTAACCTAAACCTAAAACCAATTTACTTGGTAAGAACAATCTGTAAATCCCTTTTGCAGACGTGGCAAGTGCTGACCTGAACTCTTCAGTCGCATGCTTTACCTCTCTGCTTTCCACTGATGGATAGATGCACTAGGTGAGCTCCCGGGGCAGTCAGGGGAGTATTCTGCATGTCACGCTCCAGTCCATTTGAGAAGGAGGGAGACAATAGTGCTAAGTATATGTAAGAAATCCTTCCACTTTTATTCCAGCCACCTTTAATTCTTCACCTGGAAAGCTTCTTCCAAAAAATTAGTTATCTACTTATAGAACATTTCCTTCTTTGACTAGATAATTGTTTTGTAGAAAAAATAAAGGGCCATTGTCATACAAGCTTTTTTGGCAAGTAGTCAGCAGGTAAACATGCAGTATGTATATTAAATATAGTAGCAGCTAAGTATATTTCTTACCAAACCCATTATGTAAGATAAAGGCCCATCATAATTATTTCTTCAGTTTGTTCTTATTTACCCTGCTCCCAGAGTGAACTGTTTCAGGATTTCTGGCTGAAGTGTCCAGCATTTTACAGCTACTTAATAATGATCAATAATTTAATGAACACAATTGCCCACTTTTCATGTGGAAAATTCATGCCCTACATATTTTCCTGCCTCCTTGGACTTTACCAGTGCTTTGTGTTCCCCTACTTACACATAACATCTTCTCTGCTCACCTCCCTTGACACTCCCTGTAAAACCGGGGGCAGTCTAAGGTGTTCCATCACCAGCGCTTACTGAGTTGTATTTGTAAGTATTCTAAGACAGCATCTTGCTTCAAATGGAGTCTGTGGAGTTTGAAGCTTGGTCACCCAGTTCATTAGCTTAATGCTGAATCAGAAATTCCATATTTCTGTTGCAGCAGAAAATACAGTGATCCCCTTAATGTTGCTTCCATCTGACACACTGGCAAGCAAGCTCTGCTTCTTTTGCTTCTTGATATACATTCCACATCTCTCTCAAAGGAACAGGAGACCGATACCTTGTCAGCATTTTGATCTGTGATTAATTGTTAAAGGACTAAATTTTCTGCAGTAACATAAAACTTGGAAGCAGAACTATAAATGACTGTATTGTTTTCTTTGACACAAATAGCTGTTTTAACTTCAGGGAGTTTTACCCTGTCATGTTTAAGTCTCTTAATGATACCAGCAGGTACTTTTTTCCATCAGAAGATTTATTACTTTCCAGTGAAGTAAGGGATGACAAAAGCATTTAAAAAATCGGTCCAAACCCAAACCTGTCTCCTGTTTCACTCTGGGGCTTTCTACCATTTTATTTTTCCCCATAAGTCTGGAGAAATGTGAGCAACTGCTGCTCACGCAGCAGTGTGTTTGCAGTTTTGCATACAAGTTACCTTTAAAATGATTTACAACTGTTGTTTGGGGTGGGGGAGTGTTGCTGGTTATTTTGTTTGCTCGTTTGTTTGATCATTTGCTTTTTTAAGAGCATCCTCTAGTTGCTAGAACTTTCTTTTTTCACTTTCACTTACATGGGAAGAAGAAGGAACAGTGAAATGGTGCACTGGGAACAGAAATGCCCCAAAACTTCGAAGCATACATTTCACATTCCTATTTCTCTCTTGTCCATTAGGTAACTTTTTCCTCTGTTTCGAGAGCTGAAGGAGTGAACTGTCTGTGTTACAGCCTTACAGGCAGCCCACAAAGGCACAAGCAGGTAGATAAGAGATAGGGACATTGATAGAGGTGACAAGTGAGCATTGGTGTCACTTTCTATTACCTATTGACTTGGCAGTGGACAATAAGGAGTTGTGGCAGTTAAGAATGTATTGAATGAAGACCCATAAGAAGGCTGTCTGAAGGTACACATGGACATACCATACTGAAACAAAAAGTACTGAGGGACATTTACCGAACGTAAAGATTAATCCAGTTCATTCTACCCAATGCAATAGAGTCATTTTGATACGCTAATCAGCAATGACAGACTCCTTCCTTGGGGAGACTCTTAACCAGGTCCTGTATAATTTCTTTGAACCAGCTCCAGCCAGTCTTTGGCTGTCAAATTCAGCCTGTGCCGCCAGGCAGGAAATCTGGTTCCAATAAATTAATTGTAGGCACACCCTGTTGGTTTGGCTGTTCTCTTACAGGCACAACATTAACATCAGACTATGCATTCCGAACTACAACTTTGCATGGACATCTTTCAAGTCCACTGCACTGTTATTTGAGATTGGATGCAGTGCATTTCTTACAAGACTTCTCATGTGCTTGCAGTCTCTTGTATGTTTTGGCACTTATGCAGGGCTCTTAATTAACTTCTGTTTTATGAGGAAAAAATATTTCACTCTAATGTATAAGATTTTTCTTGTTAAAAAAAAAATCTCAGAGGAAAAAATAATCCTCTAAACATTAGAAGTGAGAGAAGTGATTAATTTATCATTTTATTGACTATCTCTTTATTACCCTGTGTAACCCAGTTGAATACATAGTTTGAAAAGTGGGGTTTTGCAGAATTCCACACTTAGAATGGCCAAGGTTAGTCTTGCATACAGAAAGGTGCTGGTATGATTTTTCTGCATTCCTCATAGTACTGGGGGAGAACATTGGATAGCTCAGATGTATACCAAGACAGGGACAAGGGTATTCTTTGCCCCTGTGATACAGAAACAATCAGTTCTTCCTCTTTGTGTTCCAGCCTCCATAGATTTCCTGTAATCTTTAAAGCAGCTTCTCTGGGCAACTTGTGCCAGAGCTTCACCACCCTCACAGGGAAGACTTTCTTCCTAATGTCTAACATAAATCTCCCCTCTTTCAGTTTAAAGCCATGCCCCATTGTCTTGTAACTACCAGCCCTTGTAAAAAGGTGAGTACAGGTAGACACCAGCTGACCAGTTTCAGGAGAAAGAGTCCAATTAGGACTGAAGAGGTATTTTTTTCTTGAGCTTTTATAAGCTCATCCTCAACTTACTAATCCAGTTCATGGTGCTGCTAGCTCTCTGTGTGAGTTCAGAGACTGCCTATTGGAACCAAAAAGGGAGACTTCTTATTTCAGTAAGTTTTATCAGGCCAGTGCTCCCTGAATATGTGAGTGTCCCTTGGTGTGATCAAAATGAGTTTCCATATATCAGTGTGTGTGTGTGTCTTGGTTTCTGTGAAAACACTTTGATTCTAGGTTTTTATGGCGTAGCAGTATGGGAAGGCTGGTCTTATGTAGCAGATCCTAACTGGTGATTATCATATTTGGATGATGAGGCAATTATTGATCTAAGGAAGCTATTAGTAGGTTTATGCAGTGGTTGTTTCTCAGCCACAGCATACCACATTCTTCACAATCAAGTGCTTGTATCAGCCTCTTAAACCTCACACAAATACCCTAACTTTCAATTTATTTGTTTCTTTCACAATGTTTTTGAAGTAAATGCAAAAGAGTTCATGAAAATCCTTACTTGCTAACAGCAAGTAAGGATTGCCAGCCTGAAGAAATATGGGCTTAGAACATAGGGGTTCAGATGAACCCTTAGAAGTGAGTTCAGTCCTGTCTCGGTGTGCTTTTGTCTCCATGTCAAGTCACTCGCAGAGAATGTAAGGGAGCCCATTTTTCTCCTTTTTGAAAATAGGATTAGTGTCCCCATCTATCATCACATTACTAGAAAACTAAAATCCTTGCAGAATTAAAGAATGGCTCATAGAACAGGTCACGCTTCACTTGCTCAGCCAGTTTACCATCTTTCTTCTAAACTACCTGTTATTTTGACATTTGAATGTACTTACATAATATTTTTCCTTTTGAGAGACAGCGATTTACTGAACCCCATAAATACTATGAGTGTTTCTAGACTGAAGAATAGCCATTAAAATTTCTTCAGTGAGTTAATGTTCCAGATGTAGTCTTAATGGTATTAAAGATATATAGGTTAGAAAAGGAATGCTGTGGTCTCGTTAGTTTATATGACAGATTTTATACCCATCTACAAGCCTGTTCTTCAGCACAGAAGGGCTGAGTTGACTGCAGTAGAACAGGATCAAGTCCTAAATCAGGAGTGACATGATACTGAAGTCAATAATGTAAATCAGAGTGCTGCACCTGGCCAGCTGCCCTAAGTCTGTCTTGAAGCAGGTAGAGTGGCTATTACTCCAGTGCCATAAACCCACCTGCTCAGCGCAGCTGGCTGCTTAGAAGGTTTTACCACTATATGCAAGAGAGAAAGTGCCAGGCAGTGCCTTTTCTGCCATTCTCACTTTCTCATTCTCCTTTCTCTGATGGTCCCAGGTGCTAATGCTTCCCATGGTAACTTGGTGTAGCTCATGGCTCCTTGAAATCACACATCTGCAAATCAAGTAAACTCTTAGGGTAGTGCGAAGTCCTCCCATTCTTGGCCAAAGCAAGGCCTGGAGGTGACAATTTGTCTTCCTAAGACCAGTGAAGAAACAACAGGCTGAAATAAGTGGTAAAAATGTCTGTTTCCACCACTGAAAAATGCACAAGGTAAAGGGAGGGCAAACAATTTGGATTATTTTTCCAGTAGCACTGCCTGTAATAGGGAGTCTCTCCAAGATGAGAGAGCACCTTTTAAAAGAAGGTCCCATGCTCCCAGGCTGTATTCTCTTTCATTACACAATATAAGATACTGCCTTTCAGTCAGATTTAGCAAGTGAAAGCAGTAACACATTAGCAACCACCATATCAGTAAAACAAGAAGGCTATACCAGTGTTCCTCAGCACAGTGCATATACCGTTCCCTGAACCCTTAGTCTGAAGTGACTGCTTCACTTTCCCCCTCAGTCTCCACAATGCAAGCTCCCCTTGGAAACGGATATGAGAACATTTCCCAGAACTCCACTTAATGAGCTGTAAAAATGCATTTTATTTAACAAAGCCCAACAACCTAACCACGGCCCGGGCCATACAACCAACTCCCTTCTCCCTAGAGCCTCGGAGTTTACACTGTGCATAGGAAACAGTATTTGGAAAGAGAAGAACTCTTTGCCCTCTGCTCTCCCAGGGCTGTATCTTCCCTCTTTTCCACACAAGCCTGAGTAGACTTTTCCTCCCTAACCCTTAGCTAGTGGGTCTGCTGTGTGACTGCTACCATGATCCTTGGTTTTCAGTAGCCCTTATTCCTGAAGGACATTAATGAGAAAGATCTGTATTACATGCATACTTTACCCATGCCAGAAATAACTATTGGTGAGAGAGGAACACCAGGAATTTTTGGATCAGTGGAATCACTTGTGGGTTTTGGTTCTCTAAGAGCTCAGTTGTTGTCCCAGTTACACCAGCTGTGATCAAGAGAATATGCACTGAACTTCATGAGCCACTTTTTCATCTGCTATAAATTATCCTCACTGACATGCTATTCTATGCCCACTAATGAGGTGTTAGAAAGACAAAGTCTCTGCAAATGAAAATTGAGTCAGGTCCTGAAGTTTTAGTATGGATCATTCCATAAAGTCAAGCTTTGAGGCAGCAGTAAATCCACTGCATTCTGCTTCCATGAAAGGAACGGGTGGGAAAGCAATGACTGTGTCTCAGAGCTCTGTCTCAGATACTTGTCTCATGGCAGGTAGTATTGCTGCCTATAAAGGTGGTGAAAGTAGGAACCTGAAAGTAAGTAAGGATGCCAACATGTGAGAATGAAATATTTTCTGGTTGCAATTTAAGTTGGGGAAGCAGCTGCTAATCCTTCTGAAAGTTGCTTACAACAGGTAGAATTGAAGAAGGAAAGGGTTGGTAGAGGATCTGAAGAAATGAGCTCATTTCTTCCAAAAGTATTTAAGGCTAGTCAGTGCAGTAGTTTTGATAAGGTTCATGCATGAAAGTGCCAAGGACTTCTCAGATCTTTAACTCCAGCTTCTACAAACATCTGTTGGAAAGATGCTTGGAAAGATGTTGGAAAGATCTTTTTGGCTACTTTGCATGGTTTATGGTGCATATCCTTTTTATATCTGTTGTATATTTCACCTGGAGCATCAAGGAAGGAAAAAAACTATATATGCTGGCATTGCGTTAGTGTAAGTCATGATGGGGTTAGTGATCCCTATTTCATGTATCTGGACTTTTGCTCAAATCACATTTTCTTGTATAGGTAGTGTTGCTTGGCTGTCCATTGCTCTCTCTCTTGTCATCAGTTACAGACACATCACTAAATGACTTCAAAACAGTGCAGAAGCTATATTGATAACATATTCTCCAGCTTTTATGTCTTTCTCTCTCTTAATATATGTATTTTTGCCTTAGTTAAAGCATCCTTTTGGATGAAAGTGTACAAATTTGTCATCTGATTTTTAGATACTAGAAGGTGTTCCACAGATGGAGATTCAAATAGGCTTTTCTCCTGAAAGCTGAAGTAACCTAGCTCATACTAGACAAAATTCAAGATGCTTTTCTGCCCTACCACTTGTCTTGAGGCAGACAGGCCAAACCAAACTGTGCTTATTTAATGCAATCACTGGATTAAGTTGCTTGAAAGGAAATGATTTTTCAGTGAAGCAATAATTCAGGCAAAGTTTTGCAGCACTTCTAGCTAAGATCATCCCAGGAGGAAAAAAAATTACCAAACCATTGTTAGGTTGTAAAGAGGTCAATTTATGATTAGGATTAAGACACAAATGACTTTTCAGTATAGTCTTCCTTGGGATGTTTGCAGCTGCTGCTCACTCATTATCATTGAATAGTAGTGTCATAGGATAGTTTGGGTTGGAAGGGACCTTCAAAGCTCATCCAGTCCAACCCCTTGCAATGAGCAGGGACATCTTCAACTAGATCAGGTTGCTCAGAACCACATCCAGCCTGGCCTTGAATGTCTCCAGGG
>JAOEHX010029601.1:0-31942 GCA_025448015.1 Bolborhynchus lineola
AATGTTTTCATGACACGTGAGATAGAAATCTCCAGATGAATGGCTTATAAAGGGCTGTTGTAAATAAATGGCAATGAAACCGTCAGTGTGTGCTTTTAAGAAAGATCTAATTATTATTTTTACAATTGCTAATAAATAATAGCATGAGTTAGAGCCCTAAATCTTATGTTCTTGGACAATATCAGTCTTTGAATATTTATATTTAAGTCCACTGGTTTTCATATTGTGGTCCATAGACTCATAGTGATGGGGTATATATATAATATATATGTATTCTGTATATATGTATTGTGCCTATCTTACATATATATGTGTAATATAGCACGTTGCGTTAAATTTTTGTTTCTGAATGCTTTTTGATAATTAGGGGAAGGCAAGTTCAGGGATATCATACCACGTCATTAGCACTGAGAATTCATATGAAGAATTTAAGAAATGAAGTCTGATTGCTCCTTACTGCGTAAATCTTCACTGTCATTTCTGTGCAAGCAGGCATCAAATGTCACAGGTGAAAATTTATCCATTAATATTGGGCCTATTGATCCAATTAATTTTGTTTGCAATATTTCATGTTTTAAATAATCATTGCACCTTACAGTACTTGCTTCTTCCAAATGTACACCATTTTGCAATTGCCATAAGAAGGCATCATTTTTGTTTAAAATAGTGTCAGATAGATTGATTTAGAAACATGGTTTGGTTCTTTTTTTTGTTTCTACAATAGATTACTGCACCGCAGTTCAAGAATCAGTAATGTGATGTAATGAAACTAGCGACTGCTGAGATCACAGCATGTGCACTTGAAAATTGTGCAACACCTTAAGATGTATCATAGACTGTTTTCTTCAAAGTTGACACATAGCATCCAGATGTGGATTCAGTAAAGTGATTTCTTAACAATTTTCAAATCTACTGTCGTTCAGAAGAGAGCTCAAAAATGAGTTGCTGTGTCTGACACTGAATAGCATCCAGAAGAGGAGAATTTTGTTATTTCAGTTTCTGAATGTGCTCCATATAATACAGAATTTCCTTTAACAGTACTGTATGAAAACCACAATATGAGCATTGTTAGTAGCTAGGCTTGCTTCCCCAGGAGCCACTGAGTAGAAAACTGAAAATGAGTTAGGCCCTTTGTTGCTGGCAGCACTTGAAAATGTTTGGTGAGAATGGAGTAAGATCATTTTCACAGCAGAAGGGTCTCCTAGCACACAGGTAACTAGTTTCATTGTTTTTGTGTCACCTTCATAAATCACCTTTGGCAGGGTGTGTTAGCCCTTTCTGACAATCTTGACCTTGCTGATCAAGCTGTGATTGGATTCCTGCAGACACCATCCTCTCAAATGAACTCACAGCATCTGATTTTCAGTCACATCCAGTCATCATGTAAATGCCTTTTGAATGTGGCTAAGAGTTGTGCTGGCCCTCAGCTCCACCAGTGGCAGTATGACTGCAGAGAATCATTACTCACATGGATAATGTGAACAGCAGCCTATCTAAGCTATCCTTACCAGTCAAAGGCATGATGTCATTAAGCAGGGTGTCTAGCCCAGCTGGCATGCAGCTGATCAGAAGCATATGAAACAATGGGGGAAAAAAAAACACAGATGATAAGCCATTTGTCTGAGTACATCTACAAAATTAAAAAAATGTTAGCTATGCCACTTGACTGAAGGTAGCTACATGCAAAGTTGATGGTTCTTTCAAGTTACATATATATAAACCATATTGCAATGCTATCTAGCTATTCTTAGCAGGCGAGTTGCAAAAACGCAGCAAATATAAGGGCAAGATCTGAGCCATTTCCTTCTACAGTGCAAATGTCTTACAGAGCCAAGAAACAACAATTCTTTAAACTCTCAGCTTGGAAGCCCTGAAGTAACCCTGCCAATACTCGAAACATACTATCTGCAGCTGAGCTTGCCCATGTAACCATAGAAATACTTTTTTAGACATTAAAAAAAATATAAAACTGCTTCCACCCTACAGAAATCTTTATTAGATCATAGAGAACAATACAGTGCTGCAGCTGATGATGCATTAATCGTACACATATTGCTGACGAACAAGGTAGGAAGTGTCTGGAGAAATGCCACCACCTCCCAGCAGCCTCAGGGAACATACACCCCTGGAGTCACTTATCCAGTCACATGCTCTCTTGTGATTGTCAGCTAATTGCAAACCAGTATGTCTTTTAACCAAATGTCTGCTTTCTACTATAAAATGGCAACATCCTAAGAAATAGTGGAGTCCCAAAAACTGCTCAATGCAGTGCCAGACTTAAGGGGTTTTATTGTCTATTTTGCCTCCTAACAGCTCCTTCTGTATTCAGTATGACAAGGAGTAAAGCAATGGGAGATTGCAAGTTGATGGAATAATATTGCACTTTGCAGAACCTAGCAAGTGACCCTTTCACTTGGAAGATTGCCCTAGAATGTCCAAATAAAAGAAAGTTTGAGACCCTGAGCTCAGCCAGGAAGTTTTCCTATGTGAACTGCAGTACTTCAAGCACCATGCATAATGCTCACATGCTCCTCCTATAAAGCACAAGCCCTTGGTTTCCAGAGGAGTGACGAAATTACCTGCCCAGTTTTCACTCATTTTCAATGTAATTTCATTGCGTGATTCTCTGTGAAAGAGGGACAGCAGAGACTCAGGTAATGGTAACAACAGACTCCAGTTTCTCAAGGCTGCCATCAGGCTGTTGCTGTGTCTCTCCTGTATCTGTTTTTTGCTGACAGAGCTGTAACTGTCATAACATGACATTCAGTGTATGCTTGCTAACCAGGTATTCATACCTTTCCCACAGCAAAAATGTCAGTGGAATGTTCATTCAGTAGGACAGACCTCTCCATTTCCTTTTCTATAGAAAAAATACTGCTCATATTTTAATGACTCTCAGGCTGAAATTATGAGCCTGTTATAAACTTAGAAAACCCTTTAGACAGAGTTATTCAGGGCCATGGAAATCTAGATGCATATCTGAACTAGCTCAGTATTTTGGAATGTCATGGTGTACAGAAAGAAATTTTTAATTCTGCTGAAGATAGTTATTTTCAAACTCCTGTGCAGGAATGAGTCTCTGGAGGCCTGAGCTGCATTTATTACAAGCTCTTTAAGGGACTTGTCTGATTCTAGGCCCTAGCCAAAAAAAAAAAAAAAGAGTAAATTATTGATGAGTAGGCAGTGCAATTCCCTCTCCAGAGCCTTCTGGTCATAATATAATTGATACACCACAAACAAGCAATCATTTTTTCATATTTATGTCACTTCTATATCATTTACCTATAAGACAGAATGCAACCACTACAATGTGTCTGTACTATATGGTCACAATTAAAAAACTGGAGAAGGATTTTAAAAATATCTCCACCTTTTTGGCTTCATATTTCCTATTTTTAAAACCTGTACTTCTATATGATGTGCAGATAAGAAATATCAAAGACATGAGCAATAGAGAAGGGTCTTTTCTAATGGGGCAGACAGCTTTGTCTTACATTTAGACAATGCAGTAAGTAAGGATTCTAAACTATTTGAAAAACTGGTTTTGTTTAATGTGTTGACTATCACCTGCAAAGCTTCAAAACCCCACGTTGTATCAGTGTAATAAAGGTATTGACCTCCTATTGACCTTCTTGCCATACCTTGTTGTCAGTATAAAGGAGGAGCAGGAGAATTTTTTTTCAACTTAACAGTAGCAAAGTCACTGAATTTAATCCAACCCCATAAAAAAGATCCTCAAGAGACTGTGCACAGCATACTGTATTTTAGCAAGCATATAGCAGAAGCCTGTCTGCTGGACAAAAGTGATTAATGCAAAAAGTTAGCTGATTTGATGTTGAGAAGATGATCATACTGATTTCATCCAGGGAAGCATTACTGTTATGCTAGCATACCTCCTTCACAGTGCTGAATCAATTCATGTTGTTCAAACTAATGTCTAAGTGTTATAATCCACTCAAACTGTAGAATAGATTGGAATCTTCAGAAACTAAGTAATTAATATTATTCCTAATGCATCACCACACTTGATTGAGTTAGGTTCCTGTGATTTAGTCCAAAGAAAAAGGGTTTTGACATTAGATTCTTGAAACCTTAAAACTGAGAGTAGAGTTTGACATGTGAAAAGCAATTAGAGTGAGGTTCATTCATCTTGTACTGAACAGTGGATGGCTCATGGCTGGGTGGAATTAAAAATAGAGAGAAAAAATTAACATGCTTTATGGGTTATCATCACATGCAATGTCACTACCGCTATCATGCTTTTCTAGATGACTTTAATATTGATGTTAAACAAACTGGAAAATTTTCAGATCCTGCAGTGGCACAGGAAAAATTCAGCCTAGCAAAAAAAGTCTGATCATGAAATATTTCCTTTCTTACTGCTACAAATTTTAGATTTTTTTTTTTTTTAAACATTAATCTGCTACATGGATTATAAACAGAAAATTAAAAATCTGGTGAAGAAAAATGGCCTTCAGAAATTCAGATTAGCTGGAGTATTGGTTTGCTTTCTTTCCCTGTTTCTAGAGGGTACATGTCAGAAGAAATTACTAGGAAAAAGCAAGTCATGTAATATTTGACTTATGTTTGTCACAGATGCAGAAAAATTGTACTTCAGGTCTAGGAATGGAAGCAATCTTGTTGGGTTTTTTTGTTTATTTATTTTGTTGATGCTCTTTGATTTGAGTATCCAAACAATGTATATTTTGCTTTGTGAGCAAATATTACTATGCTGTATTCTATATTTCATCAGATAAACGTAAACTTTTAATTGATGCTAGCATGCTTTGTCATTATCACCATTAAAATAGATCATTAGTTGGAAAATGCATATGGACTGGTCACTAACATTCATAATAAGAATGATTCAAAGCATCAAAATTCTCTGCCAGTTCAAGTTCTCTGTTAACTTTTTTCACTGTTTCTCTCTGACTAAGCCCAAATGGGTCAAGAGTGAGCAATGTTTTATTCTAAGTAGACTGACTAGTGTCTCAACAGACATAAAATGAGAAATTAAAAAAAAAAAAACACCAGCAAGCTTTAACAAATACTAATATTGAAATGTTTTTTCCAGACTTGTGAAAACATCCTGGATTCAACCTGAGTGCAGTTTATTTTGTTACCATTATACTAAAAAACTTTTTTTGGCAAGAACTGTTTTCAAGGCTAAACAGTGTACAAAGCAGGGTTGTACAAGTGGGCAAGCAAACTGACCAATGATCATTAATCTTGTAGCAAGTTTTGCAAACATAAACCTGCAGTCACTGTGGTCACTGGTTTATTTTGTATGATAAAGAAAGCAAAAGGATAGTTACTGCACTCCTGACAACCAAATTAACGGGTGAAAATCCTCATACCTGAAATTGCTTGCAGCTGTGTAAATTGCACAAATTACTGTTTGGCTGAGATAAAGTCAGGAATTAAAGAAAAGAGGAGCAGAGAGATGAATAAAATACATCCTTTAAGGATGCATTCAGAAAATGAATATTTTTTGTCACCCTACATCAAGGTTATAAGAAAGCTCCTAGGAAAATCAGATCAAAATATTTGCAATAACAGTAGCAGAACCAATAATGTTCACAGCATTCCTAATACATTTTAATAAATAAATAAATAAAAACAGGATTTCAAAACCACCAAGAAAGCCTGAGGGTTAATCAGATTACAGATTGATATAATAGGATTAGTGACTACACCTTCTGAACAGTATCACTCTTTCTATCAACATGGATCATGTTCTGAAACAGGGAATCAGATACAGTTTATTCCCAGGTACCATCTGATCCAAATTCTACTATAATTGCAATCTGTGGGAATTCTTATTCAGGGAGAGAGCCAAAATGAACAAAAGAAATATATTCCAGATGTACGGCACTGGAAAAAAATAGCTACTTATTATACAATGAGCTTTTTAGAAGGATCATAATGCTGCTATTATTAGCAGACAGATAAAAGGTGTTGTTAGGCTTCAGTTGGATTTTACTTTCATTTCAGTCTACATTTAATTCTTTTGTGGTTAGCATTTGCTACTCAGAAATGCATCCCAGTAGGTTGCACATTGCCTCCACAAGGAATATAACATGAAAGGAATATATAAACCAGAAAGAGTGTGAAACTACTGCCATGATCCAGACCTAAATTGGAATAGGTATGTATCTGCGGCAAGAATGTCTTGTGTCAATATAACATATACATAAACAAAGAAAAAGCTGATCCGATCTGGCAGAAATGAGGGATTTGTAGTAGTACAGTAGTACAGTAATGAATAGCATTAATGTCTTCAGTCAAATCAATAGCCCATGTTACTTCTGAGTGTGCAGAAAACATCTACAACTAATCAAGAAAATTTTAATGCCACTTAGCAGTAAATCTATGAGAAATTACAAAATTTGCTATAGAATAAAAAAAAATCACATTCCTTTCTGAAAAAGAAGTATTCTTCATTTCTCTGTATGTTTCAATTTCCAGACTTCTGTTGTCATCATAGTTCCATGATCTTATTTGCACAAATGAAAAAAAAAAAAATCTCCCCAGCGTAAAGTACAAAACAAACCCAAACTAATTGCCTACACTTAAGAGTAGCTGTCATTTTAATATGAGTATTTTTTTTCAGTTATAATCTTGACTCTTACTAAAACAGGAAAAGTGATTCTTGTCAATAGTATGGTGAATAGACACAAGATTGCCACATGACCACAGCATTTACAACTGAACTTTGTTCATCACAGTGAGAAATACGGGCTCATTTCTTGATTGCTGTGGGAAAATGGAAGGATTTCTAGGTTGACTTGTACTTCAGGTATCAGTTAATAAAAAAGTATTTCTCTGACCAATCACAGAGTGCTGACATTTCAGATAAGATACTTACACATCTCTCTTAATATTTCAGTACAGTTCTGAAAGGAAGAGGGTATTTATTTTTTTTACGATAACTTTGGTTTATCTCTAATATGAAGTTCTAGATATCACAGAAAAAAGTGAAAGGTATACTTAACATTTGTGACCATGGTCACACAAATGTGACCTAATCATATTTTTATTCACATTTTTTCATACTTCAGAAGTGACCTCTTCTAATTAAAGAAAAATTGCATTGACATTTATGGGCTACAAGAAGCCATGTTAAAAACGGCTTTAACTTCATTTTCAGCATTTTTTATTCTAGCAAGGCACCTCTCAATAATAGACAAAGAAATCTGTTTCTACACCCTTAGCCACCGAAGTAGGATTTCAAATCATAGTTTACTAACATGCTGATTGAATATTCTATATCGACAAAACTTCTGTCCTTCAGTCTATCAGTATTACAGATTTCTAGACATATATCATCTCCCTAAAGCTGATTGAAAACACAGAAGTTGTAAAAATCTTCACTAATAGTGGGTTTGTTGAATTGGTTTGGTTTTGCATTATGATTTCTGGTGATACTATTTCTTTCACCATTCTTGCACTTGTTTTTAATGCCAGAAGATGGCTGTTAAGAAGCGTATCTTAAATCTTGAGTGCACAGATAATTCGAAACTGATGTTAGTGGAGCAGTGATCAGTGATGTTAGTGGATCAGCCTTCTGTCAAATAAGGAGTGCCCATGCATATTTCATAGCCTAGAAATCAAAGTTTCGGGGTTTGTTTTTGTTTTTGTTTTATGTAAGATTAATTGGGATATGCTAGGTAACAGCAGAATATTTTCTGGAAACTATATATTTGGTTGGCAGGTGGCTTGAAAGACTGGTTAGCAATTAGCAACCTACATTTTGGGAAGACTGTTTAGCACAAGAGTCATCCTAAAAGATACATGATCTTTACTGTACCATATATCTATTTGTATCTGAAATGTGTTATTTGGCAGGTGACTGTCTTTCCCCAGTCATTGTTTTGGGACTGACTACTGAGTGAGTCAGCCAAGTCTGGGTGATAAGACAGAAGATATATTGCATAGAAATCGCCAGGAATCGTTGATGCATTTGATATTTTACCAATATAGAAAGCTGATTAATTTGATACTGTTATTAATTTGATTTGTTCATTGCTTTGTTGTAATTTTTAACTTTGAGTTGCCAATATAAGGATATGTCTTGTGCTACTTAGCAGCCTAGTGAAGAAATGGTGTGCAACTGTAAACTTACATGGTTTACTCTATTTCCTAGATGGCATTCTGTGAACTTGAAGAGCCCTAAGAATAAATAAAAGTGGCTATATATTCTTTTGCTTGGGAAGTAACATCTCTTGTAACTATGGCCTGCATTGGAACACAGCTGCTTCTGTATGTTCTTTTGCTGCTCCTCCTCTTTTTTAAAGTGGTATCAGAATTTCAGTGACTCAACATGACAGTAACAACTGATTGGCCAGAGTGGAAGCTGATCAGCTCCTCAGAATAAAAGTTAAAAAAAAAAAAAATCCCTATACTCATCAGAATGGTGAAAAAGTTATTCTGAAGTTTCTAGGCATCTTAGGTATCTTCTTGATTTCTAATCACATTTAAACCAACTAGAGTTAGGTTCTTGGGAAAGCTTTAAATCTGTCCACACAAGGATGATTTTAGTTCCCTACTATTTGTTCAAACAAAACTAGGCTTCCTTTCCCTGAATTTTACCTTCTCAGTTTCCAAGTGGTCTTTACACATAGTGGCCCAAGATGGTGAAGCAGTATTAAATACAATCTCAAATGTCATGTTTCATCCTTTCCCTGCATTTTCTATGTCTGTGCCCTGCTGTGAGTTTCTAATAGATGTCTCCTGCAGATCTCAAAGGGTTCATTTCTACTTGAAACACAATGCTTGATGGACACTTGACATGACTTCATGACTTGGGCTGCTCTCCTGGGTTCAGCACTAGAAGTCATTTTTCTCCTTCTTAGTAGCTGCTGCGGTGCTGTGGTTTTGACTTTCAGCCCCAGAACAGCGCTCATAACACCAATGTTTTTAGTTGCTGCTCAGTAATGTTTCCTCTGACCGAGGACTTTCTGAGTCTCATGCTCTGCCAGGGAGGAGGAGAAGCTGGGAAGGAGGAGGGACAGGACACCTAAGCCAAACTAACCAAAGAGGTATTCCATACCACAGCATGTCATGCCCACTATATAAACTGGGGGTAGTTACCCAGAAGGTTGGGTTCACTGCTCGGGTGGGTCTGGGTATTGGTCAGCAGGTGGTGAGAGTTTGTATTCTCTTTCCATGTTATTTCCCTTAACATTATTATTATTGGTGGTAGCAGCAGTGGTTTGTGTTATACGTTAGTTACTGGACTGTTCTTATCTCAACCCGTGGGAGTTACATTCTTTCGTTTCTCCTCCCCATCCCTCCAGGAGTGGGGGAGAGGAAAAGGGGGGAGTGAGTGAACAGCTGTGTGATACTGAGTTACTGGCTGGGCTTCAACCACTACAGCTGCTTTAACAAAGATCATTATCGTACCACAAGATATGTATGGATAATTGCATTGTCCTCTAAGTTACAAATCCTTAAAGTGTCTAGCCCATCTAAGAAATATATTCTGACATCTTTGCCTGAAAGATGGTGAAGTGAGCAATTCAAACTTTGTCTACAAGCCTTCTTTTCTGTCTCTTACAAAGGATGAGACCAGAAGCAGAATAATTGCTTTCATGAAATATGAAGTGTCTTCCTTTTTCTGAGTAGTACATGTATTTCTGAGTGTTATACTTTAATAAGGTGCCTTTTCAAAAGCATTTAATGAAGGAAAGATGAAAGCTAATGGAGTAGTAGTTGAATGTTGCTTTTTTTTCTGATTTAAAATATACATTCATTTTCTTTTTTCCTCTAGCTTATGTCCATATATCATTTTGCCTTACTGCTCTAAAATGGGAGTAGTGGTGTGCAACTCTGAAAAGTGTTCTCATTATTTTTACCTTACTAGCAACTCACGATACATTGTATCAAAGAAGCTACAGAAAAAGCAAATTGAAATTGAACTGCAGTAAAGCTACTAAAGAAGTTATTGTACATCAAAGAGTTTGCAACTAAATATGTGATTGGATTAGATAATTAAGGACAAAGAATAAGTGTTAATGCAATGGTTTGTAACAGTTGTTGAATGCATGGTTACGTATGCTTATGTAGGGTTAAATGTACTTCTTTTGGTACATTCAGTTGCAAATTATTATTTGATTAATGTATTTTCAAGGCTGCTTTGGTTGCTTTCCTATGAGATGGGATGGAACAATAGTTTCTTCTATGTGTATGATTTAATAACAGAGTTGATGGCAATCACTTCCTGTACCACTATTTTTATGTTTTCATATCTCTTATGGAAGAATTCAGTAACTGGAGAGGGAGTAAGGTTGGTATTATGGACTTTTCAGGAAGGCAGTTCTGCAGTAGTTTGCCCTCTAAAATGACTTACAAGAATCACTTGGTACGCTTAGAGAATTCAAAAAGATTTTCAATATAACAGTCCATTGATTCTATTGCTGGGAAAACCTGAAATTTTACAATGGTGCTGATATATCTTCTAAAGCCAAGGTTGCTTTAACATTATAAGAAGCAAAATGTTCTATTTTAATTATTTCACTAGTGTATTTTGTGCTATAATATTTAGGTAATGCCTAATGTCCTGATCCTGTGAAGTACTAATCAGTGTTGGCTTCTGATGAATCTATTGGGCTCTGAGGTAGCCTTGCCAAAAGAAGTAGAATGTGTACTTTTATACAGAAAGTAACATAAAGCTGCAGTATTTACAGTTCTCCTGCAACTGATGTGGGTGTGGACTGAAGCTTTAGGAGTTACGGAGAGATAGATAGCTGTGTCCAATATGAAAATCCAACCCTGTCCTCACAGCATGTGCATTCTTCCCCAGAGCTGCTGGCTGATACCTGTCCTTAACAGATGAAGAGCTTTGAGCCTTCCAGTGCGATACTACTTCATGATTGAAAAATATTGTGTGTCCATCTGTTGAAGTCCAGATGAGATACTAATAGTGCTAGTAGCAGAAGAAACTGCAAACCAAAATGTAACAAAGGGCTGCATGAGAAAACTACTGTTCATGTCCTCATTCTCTTTATAGACCTAATGTCTGCACTTAACCTACTCCATCTTGGCATGTACTCTGAGAGAGAAAGTGATTAAGAATATTAGCACAATATTTCTGGGGTAAAAAAAAAAAAAGGTTAAGAGATAGAAATATAACTGTAGTTGAAAGTTTGATGTTGAGATCTTCACTGTATTAATTTTCAGTTCTTGTTTGTGTTTGGTTTGGTTTGTGTATAGTGCTTTTTCTCTGATGTAAGAGCTTGAGGAGTAACAACCACTAAAAAGCCATTAATTTTAGGGAGCCAAATTCTCACTTCTTAGGCATACTATGTCAGGTTTCTCAGACTTTCATAATAGGTTTTTTTTTTTTGCATTTCACCATTGATTTGAAATTTCCCAGCCTGAATTCATCGTATTTCTTAATCATAGGCTGAATCAATCTAGACAAACTGATTGATTATCAAGCTGGTACTATATAACCTTTGCCAGATTTGAATACAGTCAATTGAGTGCCTGGAAACTTTCAGTTAAACAGTGAAGTTTCTCAGCATATTGTCACATGATGTCTAGTGAAGTACAAACCATATGCAAATGTAAATCAGAGATGTGCATTTATAGGGTACATTGATCTGTAGTGAAAACTGGCCATGTGTATCTATAATGTCAGTATGAATTTTTAATGAAAAGTAGACTATCTTGACTTTTCTTGCATGTGGTAAATTATTTCTGTAAAAAATTAAGCAAGAAACTGCTTGGGCATCTATCAGCATAAAGTTATATTATTAACATCAATATTGTTATTAATAGTAATTAATAATATGATCAATATATAGTAACAAAATTTATTTAATAAAATTAATAATATTGTAAGATGGCTAGATATTATAATTTCAGTCATTTTAATGTAATCTTTTTCTGAGTGGGAATTGACTAAGTTAACATTGCCCAAGAATAAAAACTTGTCACTTAACGGATTTAATAATTAAAAAGAAAAATCCTTACTTTTAAACCTCAGAATCATTTGCAGTTCTGTCACTCAAGCTATGTACTTTATCACATAGAGCTTACAGTAAGGATATACAATTTAGAAAGGCCAGATGGCTAACACTGTAGCCTTCCCAGAGGTTGCTACTGAAGATAATACCAGTGCAGCAGTAATTATCCTCAGGATTTTGTATGGCCTTTCTGAAGTGTACCAATTAGTGACACTTCAGTTTGAAAAGAGGTGAAGCATTCTTTCTGTCAAATTAACTTGTTGCCAGGCAATTGGAAACTGTGTTCCTGGTCAGTTACAGACTTCCTTAAGTAATTGAGATTCTTATCAAATGTCAGAAGTCTTTGCCCAAAGCCACCTTGGTATGCCTGGGAAAGGAAAAATAGAACTTGTAGCTTCTAAATTTACTCTTTGCTTTGAGGTGAAATGCCTCTGATATGAAACTCAGGACATGCATTCAGAGACCATATTCAGGAAGCAATCAAGACAGACATCTGTGTTGATACCTCTGAAGATCTTTCAGAGTGTTTCAGCTGTGATTAAAAATCAGATAAAATGTAGAGTTTCTTAATAAATGGTATAAATGTATTATTATAATGATGTTATAAAAAATATGCCTGCCCTAGGATGTTGTGTTCAGTTCACACCTCTCAATCTCAAGAGATGTAAAAGACATTTAGAGATATGAATTAGGGCTCTACTTGACACACAGAAATGAAATAGTATTGGCTGACTGACAAAATTATGTCTATCTGTAACTCTGACACTACATGGACATCTTAGATGCCATGAATTAGCCATTTTACAGCACAGCAGAAGTTTTAAGTAAACCATTAGTTTTGCCAACCTACAACTTCTCTGCCTGTCAGTCACATCTTTCAGACTGATTAGTTGTGTATGAAACTCCCATGTGAAGCCAGATTGAAAAGATCAAGACTTCTTCCTTGATAAAAAGTGGCACAAGTGGCAAATGAAAGAGAACATGGCACAGATATACATGGTAGTGAAGACAGAGGGGAGTAAGTGCGAATGTTATGCCTTCTAGCCGAAGTAAAACTGGGGATGGCCCGCTGACATGGAAAGGTGGCTGTTGCTGATAACAGGATGGAAAAGCATTGCCTCACAAAAACAAACAGAGGGTGACACAGGAAGCGGTAGAACTTGTTGATCATCTATATTTTGGGGGCCCAGGAATATTCAGCAAGATTGAAAATGTATGTAGAAAATAACAAATGACATCAGTTATTAAGTTAATAAGATTAAGCTAATTAATTTAATGTTTTTAAACCTACTGTAAAGTTATATAGATTCTTGGAAAAGGTGCATCTTTGCTTTCAGAATATAAACAAATGGTTGTTCCCTGAGAGAAAGGAAGAAATTCCCACCCCTAAGGAGTTAAGTTACATTGTAATTTAGGGTAAAAGGGAATGAAGAAAAAGGATGCAAAACATCCAGGGTCCTGTTTAGTCTGACAAATCACAATAAGTAAAGGTCAGTATATGAATGCACAATTTTCTACTGTTGTTTGTCCTTCTCAGTTAAAAATGTTAAGCATTTCTGTTTGTAACTGTTATCTCAAAAAAGGCCACAAAACCATGAAACATATGTAATGCAAAGAGCTTAATTTGCTTTCTCTAATAACAGAATGAATAAAAAAATCCATTAATAGAACCAAAGAATCTGCTAAGATATCAAGTACATAGGTAGGAAGAGAAGTAGCTACACGTCAAGAAAAAACAGAAAGGAAAAAGAAGAATCAAGAATACATCCCAATTTAACTCAATCTTACACAGCTTCAAAAGCTACTCCAAAGTATCTTAGAAAGACTTGTGCTTAATATTAGAGACTTGCACTCAAATAATCTCATTACAGAACCTTGTAGAGGCAAAAGTGACACTGATTTGCTGAAGAGGTTATTTGTATCAGGATTTCAGTCTGGACGGACAATAAATTCACTGGCCTTCTGAACCTTCTCTACTGGTGGGCAAAATACCGAATGGAGTCTTACCAATGAAGGGACAGCATGAAAGGGAGAAAATCTCTCTCTGAAAGAGAGCTAATCAGAAGCTGCCTTCCTAACTGGAGAAAAGAAAGAACCAGAATTCAACTCTCTTTGACTACTTCAAGTGTAGTCCCTTCTCTCCCCTTGTAGAGAATTTAATTTGTTTACTGTAAGTTTGTATATTACAGCTGCTATCGATTTGCTATGTTAAATTTTAACAGTCTATGTTAATGGTGAATTGCCTACCAATCTGTTACCATTTTGTTGCCTCTAATTTACATGCTACATTGCTCAAATTGTCCACCAGTTTATGTGTCCCAGAGGAATGCACCTTATATGCAAAACTAATAATTTATTGTTAGCTTTATTGAAATCTTAATGGTCTAATCAAAGGATTATTAGCTCTGTTTCAGTGAAGCTAACACTGAAAGTTCACACTGTATATGGTTAAAGCTGATAGATTTCTTCTTTGTCCCTTTGACTGAGGTTATACTCCTGTTTTTTGTGCCCCTGTGACTCCTGAGGTTGATGATTTTGGCCGGGGACAGGAGAGTTACAGCAAGTTGTCATCACCCAGTGTTCTTTGCCAAGACATGTATCTTGCTGCTGATGTATTATTTCTTCTCTGTGTTTTTGGATCCACTTAATTCTAATCCATTTGTTAATGTATACATTTTACTTGCTCTTTGTTAGTAGTTTTATGACATGCATGAGTTTGCTATTGTGATTTACACACTAGTTTGATAACAATTTGCTAGTTTGATGATAGTATGATTTACAGATTTTGGAGACTTGTTCTTTGAGCTCTTTGTTACCCTGAAGGTGGTTTTACCTAGCTCCTGAGTCTGTATTTCTTTGGTGATAAATACCAAACCCCTGATGAGTTTTTATACTCCTGGGCCCTCCAATACTATCCTATGTCTGTATTTTCAAGTTATCTGCTGTCATCCCATGTTCGTATTCTTGTGTGATAAATTTTATTCTCTGTTATTGCTCACTATTAGTTAAAGAAGTCTATATATAACTGTACAAAGCTAAGCAAAGTCAAAACCAAATAACAAAATATCTAGACAGCTCTTTCTAAAGACATTTATCATCAAGGCAATATGGACTGAGCTACAGAGTTGCAAGGTGTCACCAGCTGCATTTCTACTGACTAGCCATACTCCTATTCATACCATTGCTTGGTAATGTTTCATGAAAAGACAAGACTGGCAGAATCTTGTCAGATCCCCACTGGGCACTATCTTTCCTGTATCTAGATTTTCTTCTGACCGTAGTCAAATTGAGGGTAGAGGTATGCCGCCTCTCTTAGATAGCTGTGAGGAATCTGCTGAACCACTCTAGAAAAAGGTCATCCTTCACATGGTATTAGCTGGTAATTTTTTTTTAGAAACAGCCCCCACACACGCACATTAAACCACAAGTTGAAGTAATGTCAAATATTCATACCTTTTTTATTTTCTTTTTTTCCTATTTTGTTTACATTGTCTGCAAATTCATACATAAAATACAATTTGTAGTTATATTACTTGCCCATATACAACCTTTTTTCCTTTTGGGAGAAAAAAAATAAAAATAAAAGAAAGAAAGGAAACTGGATCTACCAGCTTTTCACGTGTCTTTCTTATGCTTTGTATGGTACCACAGTAGGAGGTAGGGTTCTTTCTTTTATGACATCAGCAGCAGTTTCTCCCAGTTGCAATTTGAATTGAAAAGATTTATGTTTCTTTTCTGTATTATTTTCATGGTGATGGTGGTGAGAAGACTAGGGGTTTTTAACTCTGGTCCACACTTCAAATATTCAATACTTTAAAGTTTTCATCACAGTATTTTATTTTGTATTTGTTGTGAGATACATGTTGACTGTGGGAAATAAGAATGGGAGATGTAATGTCAATTTGTGAATTGTAACTAGTTATTATAAAAACAGAGATAACCTGGATATCTAGGAAAAGGGGGAAGAAGGAGAAAAATGAAAGGCAAAATGGGGGGGGAAATTAAGTCCTCTGAATTTTCACCCTTTTTTTTCATTCATGAATAAGCTGGTAGATTAGTAGTATGGGTTTAGTATTTGTGCCTTGCCTTTGAGTGCCAAGAAAGCTTTCTGTTGGCTTGCTTGTTCTACTTAAACATGTTAAGATTGTGAAAAGTTGTCTCTATGACAATACTGTGCTTTATGGCAAGAAGATCATTACATTTTGATACTGCTGCAGTAAAATAAGAGGGTGTGATGAAGTTAAGTGCAGAAAATGCTTCCAGAGCAGCATAAAAAGGTCATAAAAAACCTGTCTTAATAGAGAATTTACTGGAAACTTAAGGCATGGGAAAAGCAATGGGAAATATCCTTTACTTTTGCTTATATGATTTGATTTCTTAAAACTTGATTATATTTCAAACAACACCAAACCCCATACCTTTTATAATATTAGTTTTTCTAAGTGTCTTTCTCAAAACAGACCCAAATCTGGAAGATTCCTGATTTGAGTTCAATCCAGATAAACAATAAAAAGCTGAAATTTTACTCATGATGTTTTGTGTTTTCACTGCATATATCCTACTATTTGAAAATGACAAATTTGCAAATTTTATCCATCCTTCCTAAGCTGCATTTATGGTACTTACAATTGAAAATTAAAAGGCCAACTAGTTTTAAAAATTCTGTGCATCTGACATCTGGAAATCACATGCACTATAAAAAAAAAAAAAAAAAAGTAATTTCAAAATAAACTCTATGCAAGAAAGCTAAATTTTTCATTGCATTTTGTCACACTTAGATAAAGATTATACCTATTTGGTGAAATGATGTCAGAGAAAATTCAACTTTACTGTGTTGATAGCAAAGGGGCATGTAAGTATTATGGTCTCTTGTATTTGGGAAAACTGAAAACCTGCAGATCACAACACAAAAAGTTATGGCTGGCTAGAGTATCCCTCAGCTATGGAAACATTGATTTCTTCCTTGTTTTTTGCCTTTTTGGTCGATGTCATTAATAGTCCTTGAAGATTAAACATATTCATTCCACAATAAATTTCTTTAGAAAATAATATGACTAGAAGCAGGAAGGGTATTATATTAATCAATTATGCTAAGCACTGGATCTTGCTTCAGTGTATTTCTTTCGTTTGATATTTAGAGAACAGTTTCATGAAGGATTTTAGACAGATTTTGATAAAAAATTGATTTCTACCCTCAGTATCATAAAAAAGGAACATAAAAAATGTATTAAATTTAAACTTGAAATTTTAGATTCTGTCTTTGTGTTTATCAATTTCCTCCTGCATTTCTTCTCTATTTGTTCTTGTCTTCTATAATTCTGTGAGATAATTCTGGGAACATTTCTGTTTAACTTCAAACTGAGGGCAGGCACTGTATACCCTGCTCTGCTGACATTTCTATGTAAATAGTTAAAGTGACTGTCCATTAAAGATTTGCAGCCTCATGACACATTTCCCAGTCATGACAGTCAATCATTTAGGAGGTCAGATCAACCTTTCCTGCCTTTACTTTTCTGTAAATTAACATTTGGCCATAAAAAAGGTATTGCTATCAGAACTAGGGTGAGATACTTTAATATGCTAGTGATGATTGAAAATATTGTATGCCAATATAAAAAGAAGTTTCCAGGAAAATAGATTTTCACATCTATTTATCCCAAATCAATATCTTTTTTAATTCATTGGCACAGATTTAGCCATACTCAAAACATAGTGCAGTGTTTGAAGTTGACATAAGCTTTTTTCCAATTGCAACAAAGAAAATATTTAGAGATTTGAAAAACAAAATTATCTTTTTCTATTGCAAAAATTAAGTTCCTCAAACTAAATTGTTTGAGAAAGTTCTTAATTCAGAGCATTCTATGTAAAGTTGTTTTGGTACAAAAAACTAATTATGAACACTGTTTTATATGTTACAATCTTCTTTGTATGAGATTTTGGTGAAAATGGAAATTAGAAATACCCCCTTTCCCAGAGGAGAGAAAATGCTTATCAACTTTTAAAAACTGTATTGCTCTTGCTGTAATTTTATTTTTAACAATGATATGCATTGGAATCATTCAGTTAATACCTGCTGTTTCCTTCTCTTGATCTCACACTCACCTGGCTTCCTGAGGAGTCCCCAGGCATGAGGGAATCTTTCTAACTTATATCTCTGGGAAAAGAGACACCACCATGCACTTTTTAATAGTTGCAATCACTTAAGGGCAAGAACTAGACTATGGATTTCCCTCCAAGTCCAGCCTCCCTTCATTGTGCAGGTTCCTTTTCCTAATGACATTTTTGCTGAATGTAAAATAGTGGCAGTCTCTAACAGATGTTACACTAATAGGTATTTGAAGTACAAAGAAAGCAAATTAACCTTGTAGAGAGATTAAGATACCTTCTGCAGTATGCCACTTGATGCCTCAGTTTGCAGTATTTTCACCCAATGGCTCTCAAAAGAGAAGTGAACTGAGGTGTCAGGTTAGTTCTTGCT
The DNA here is from genome assembly GCA_025448015.1 of Bolborhynchus lineola. NCBI lineage: Eukaryota > Metazoa > Chordata > Aves > Psittaciformes > Psittacidae > Bolborhynchus > Bolborhynchus lineola. Next base: position 18,451 of record JAOEHX010029601.1, read on the forward strand.
GAAATGCTCTGGCTACTGAAAATGTGAGTGAGTACGAAAATGAATTTGAGACACTATTGCAAGCAAATAAAACCTAACCCACCAAACATTCCTGCACATGTTACATGGCATCATCTTGTAATCCCAAATGCTCAATAAAGGTTTCTTTCTGAAATACTTTCAGCCTCATATACTAACAAAGAAACTTTATTTGAGGTTGTTTTTTTCTTCAAACTCTCTTAGTGAACCAGCCCCTTTCAAATCAACAGGCATTCAGAGAGCTGTTAACTCTTAGACAACTGTCATGGGTTCAGCAGTAGCAGTTGTTTTTCTCCTTCCTGGTAGCTGGTGCAGTGCTGTGTTTTTGACTCTGGGAGTGGGGGAAAAACAGAGGGGGGAGTGAGTGAGCAAACTATGTGGCTGACTGGGCTCAAACTCCAACAACGACCCTTGGCATAACCTACCTACCTATCTTCTTCTGAATTGCTTCGGACTGCAGCCTTCAAATATCTTCTTACAGCCTAACCTATTTTTTGTCAATGCCTTTACTAAAGATTGCCCTCCAGGACAGGCATTACATTATGAGTCAGCCATTGCTGCCATTTGGACGCATTAGCTTCAATTTCCTTCATTACAAATAAGAAGCTTGTAGAAGTTGATCAAAAAGCAACACAGCAAAGAGCTATGGGAGGAAAAAGAACATCCTGCATGGCTAAGTATTACTTGTAACTGAATATATTGAAGAATTTGTTCAACACCACAACAAATGCTTTCATTAGACCACATCAGTTTCATTATGTCTTTACCTGGAGGTGTCTTACACATGCCGGAGGGAAATTAAGAGTGAAAATGAGAAAGAAACATCAAATATGTAACTGTGCATAGACGATGCCATGCGCAGAATAAGAAAGAATCCACTGAGAAGGCTTGGCAGATGAAATATGGTTTGATTTTAAATGCCTTTTCTCCTGTTAAGGCTGTTACATAATTTGCTTCCCTAATAACACTATCCTTGCAAAATGAGTGGCTGATTTTTATCGAGGATATTAATTTAAGAAGAAGTGAAATAAGCATTTTTTTTTTTTTCCATAGAATCATGGAGTGGTTTGGGTTGGAAGATACCTTAAAGATCATCTAGTTCCAACCCCCCTGGCACAGGCAGGGAGATTTTCCATTAGACCATGTTGCCCAAAATCCCATCCAACCTGGCATCAAACTCTTCCAGGGATGAGGCAGCCACAACTACTGGGGCAACCAGTTCCAGTGTCTCACCACCCGACCCTCATAGTGAAAAATTTCTTCCTAATATGTAATGTAAATCTACCCTCAGCATGTCTTTTACTTCTGATGAAAATGTGTGAAAGTCTCATCATCACCGAATGATACATCCCAGTATTTCCAGCATCACTTTTCTTCAGTGACCACCTTTCACAAGTATTTTAAGCCTCTTTCTCAGCCTCTGCCATGATGTGTAATGTTACCGCATGTAATTCTGGCGTTTGCATCTCTTTCTCAGTCAATAGTTGTAGTCACTGATAAGAGACACAGAATATAATTCTACCCAGTTCTTAGCTTATTTCATTTGCTAGTCTTAAGATCAATTTTCCACCTATCTTATATCAAAATCATTTTGACTGAAAGTTACTTAGGGGCTCTATTTTCATTGCTGCATCAAAAGTGTTGTAAAAAGTCTCTCAGACCTTGTTCCCAGGCTTTTGATATTTTCATGGCTAAAAGTTTTTTGATATCATATATGATGTCCTATATTACATAGCTAGATCATTTAAGGATTGGTTTGCAGATCTTTGGGTTTTTTTGCACTATAATGCTACATGATTCTCTATACTGACTAAAGAAGAGACGTAATAACTAAGGAACATCAAAGTGAATTGCTGTCAGGTTGTGATAAGAAATAAAAATCATATGTATTTGCCTTGGGAACACTTTTCTTAAAAAATAAAAATGTTCATGTGGATGTAGATGTTAGGTGAAGCATAGTCAGACTGACTTCCATTTCTTATATTAAAATATTCTTTTAAGGATGACCACTATGGCACACCACTTGGGCATGTAGCTCCCATCATGGCTTAACTATTTAGATGGGGTGCAACACAGAAAGCTGAAGGATAGTTAAGAACACAATCATCTCAAAGAAGAGTGTTTTCCAACTATTTCAAAAAAAGTAAACTTCAGCTGATGCTTATGAGAGGTCACTGTGGAAACAGAAGCAGCTCTGGCATGAACATATGTTCTAAAAATAAATAAAAATTCTATTTATTTGGAGATATTTTTGCCACTGATATCTGTTATTTTATGTAGGAAAATAGAAGACTTGAGACAGTGACTGGGTGCTTGACAGTTTCTCATCACATTCAGATAGTCAGTGTATGGAACATATGATCAGAAACAGCTTTAATATTTCTTTTCTTCTTCTACAGTTTCCTCATCAAGGAAATCCACTAATCTACTAAAAAACGTTAGATTTCCAATAATCCTTTTCTTTAACCCACAGTGGTTCTCAGATGCATGTTAGGTAAGATCAGCTCTGCTACATTACAGATATATCTAGCTCTGAATTATGTCAGTGGTGGCTCAACAATATATGCAACAAGCACACAAACAATACTTGAATTCAGATGTGCCATCTTATGCTTTTTGGAAAAATGCAGACTGTTAAGTGTTATTTTCTAGGGCAGCAGAGAAAGCATGTTGGTGAAAGAACTTGTCACACATTTCTGACAAGGCATGTGATGAAGGCTACAGACAGAACAATAACTGTTGAGTTTGCTGAAGGAAGCTTATATGATAAAAAGCTTTAGAAAGGACAAAAGTAATGGGTGATAAGATTAACTGAGTTATGCATGACAAATTAAAAAAAAATATAGACATGCCTGCTGATTGTCTTCTTTATTTAGGATTCTGATATGCACCAATGTATTAAAAAAATAGCATCTAATAGGAAAAATAATGTACTGAGCAAAAAGTCCAGATCCCATACTTTGGAATACACATGCTCTGATTTTGAACCACATAGTACACATCCACCTGAATCATGTAATATTTATGAGGCCTGAAGTTAGATCAAGCAAAAAAATCTTGATGTTTGTTTAAATACTGAATCATTTTCTGTACTTCTGCTACCTACCTTATAAACTTGTATTTGCTTAAGATAGAAAAGACTTGTTTCCTTCTAGAGTACTATGAGCATCTGGATATATCTGAATATAATGTGTGTGGACTTGTGCATGTGCATTTTAATAAACTGTATTTAACCTCTAAGAACTGTTCCTTACCTGATAAAGATGAAGTGATCTGATGTAAGTCACAAGACCAAATCCATGAATATAAAAATGCCATGGGTAGGAAAGGAGCTCCTGTACTGACCTCAATAGTTATGTTATGATAAACATTATATTCTGTATAAATGCTTGTCCATATTTTTTTTGTGTATATATTTCTACATGTACCTATGCATGTAAATATATGTTAATTACACACATACTTCCTGAAATGTTATATATCCTTTCTTTCCCAAATGTTATATATCGTTTCTTTCTCAAATGTGTGCCTGCAAGTAATAAGAAAACACAGTCTGAAGCAATTTGTCAGAATTCCTTTTTTAGAAACTAGTTTTGTTGAACTCAGATAATGACTTGGTTTTCTAAAGTTAGAAGATAGTTGTACTACCCAAGGATTTTAACAGTAACAGTAACTACTTCTGTCTGTGGTGGATTAAAATGTATTCACTAAATAATTTTTGGAAAAAATTAGACTTTATTGCTTAGAAAGTAAATAAAATTAAAAACATCCATATCTAATTTGTTAGAAGGCTGTTATAAAACAATGTAGCAGCAATGAGGAAGATAACACATATGATCATATAAGTGTTATAATGCACATGAATTAGCACAGTGTCATTTTCTCAGACCTAATATAATGAATCAGGAAAGTAGTAGAAACTATAACTCTAAAACTAAAGTCTGTTATAAAGCACAGGTTAATACAGGTATTTTGCCCTTCAGTGATACACTAACTTTGAAATACTTCACCCAGTAAAGGCAACATAACACTGGATTCTGAACTACATAGAGAACAGGCTTAGACAGAGCTCTCAGGAAGACCTTCTTTTTGAGTCACGAGGTTCAGAGAGGACTGCTTTGCTTTCTAAACTCCACCTCAGAGGGGAGCTCCAATGTGGCTGGAACCACTCCAAGCCCCATACTTGGTCAACGCTTTGTGTCTAAAATAATATACATATATGAATAATCCTTTATGTCACTCAGCCAATATTTCAAGGTTAACATGTTATTAGTCACTATCATGGAAGCCTACAAAATTAAATTAGATATGTTGCAATCCCTTAAGAAAACCTAGTCTAATCAAAAATCATTTAATACTCTGACAACATTAGTAAATTACATGTTCTATATGCTAAGTGGAATCAAATACTACACTACTGACTTAAGCTTAAGTTTCAAAGGAACTTAACCCAAACCATGTTTCACGCATCAGTTATGATGATGACTCTCAATCTGGAGGAGTTGACTCAGGCAGTGTCCTGACCCAAGGAGAGAGTTCTTGACTGCTGACCCACTGCTCAGAGGAAGACTAGCTCAACTCTTACCTTTCATCGGTACTGAATTTATACCCTAGCAGAATCTGGTATGTGGTCAAGAAATAGGGTCTGAGGGCTCTTGGCTTTTGACCAAAGTGCGTGTCTAGCAATGGTCAGTTGTGCAGCCCTGTTGTAACCAAATCAGTAGATTTAACAGTTACCCAAGCCAGATAAAATTCAGTGAATAGCTGTTAGCACCAGGAAATATCTTTTAATTCTTCATCAGGGACCAGAGTCAGCAGATATATTTATTAGTGTGTACTGTGGCTCAACTGTCCTGTTAGGGTGGGTGCAACTGCCACAACTTTGCATAATTTTGGTTTTAGAATATGCCTTTATATTAGATATCAAAGTGTTTCTGACATACCATACATCAAATATGAACAGCTCTTTTAGCATTCAAAGTATGGTTAGTTTGCATAAACCTTCTAATTATTTCTGGAAGGGAGATACACCTGTGTAATATCTTTGCTGACCATGTTACTGAAGCTTCACTTACAATATAAATGCTCAACTTTCCCTTACCAGGGCTTTTCTCAATGATAATTTCATTAGTTGGAGTTGGATTTGAACTGAATCATTCATTAAAATGTAAGAAATTGCATTTTCTATATCTTTCACGGTGGGAAAATCTGACAGGTGAAGACAATGGCCTGGAGTGTCCAAAAGTTAGGCATTGCAGAAAAATTGGAAAAAGTGAGACCTCCAAAGGCACTAAAGTTCTGTACAGTTTCCTACTGGACCATTTTAGAAACTGCAAATTACTAGGCAAAGTCAGACACTAATTACAAGATTTAGACAATTACGCAATTTACAAAAATGGGTATAAATAAAAATAGGTAAGATCACAGATGTTGTAGAGCAATGTTATAAAGCTAAGCTTGTTAATTTGAGCAGTTACCAAAGCTTATAAAACATTAAGGTATGAAAACAGATGCCTTCACCCTTGCTTGAGGTTTTGCTAAATGAACTGACCCTGGGAAACCACTGGGCTTGACATGAAAAATCTGTGAAGATTACATGTAACAAAGTGGGATGATACAAAAGGTACAAACAAGGCTGTGAGGGATGGCTGTATTGCAGAGAAGGGTAACATGAGAGACAATCAAGCTACACAGATAAAGGGAGGGGAGCAATGGAGACCTTTTAGAAGGTGCAGTCTTGGAAGGCCAACAGAGCCTTAGTAACCTGTCAGTACCATTAGGTAAAGTCATGTTCACTTTGATAACAATATCAGAAATAATACCAAATTTGGTTGCGGATACTGCAAGACTGGAAATAATGGAGAACAAATAATTCAGAGCAGGATGTTTATTTTGGTGGGAATTACAAAAAAGAAAGGCAGGGGTCAAGGCTGAAGAGCAAGCCTGAAAAAAGGGAAAGAAAGGTGCTGGGAGTCAATAGCAGTCATGTCCATCAGGCTAGAGGAGGAGAAATTCCTGGTGTGGGAGTGCTCTGTGCCAGGCTGCAATGGTCCAGAAAGAAGCATAAGCAGCAATTCATCAAAGTGAGGTAGCTGAATATAATAAAAGTGACTTTGTAGTAAATGACCAAGAGGGATCTGTTGAAAATTTTGCTTCTCAAATGTTAGCAATCAATAAGAAAACAGGAATTCATGCAGTTAATAAGGCAAAATGAGACAGAGATAAATTATATGGTAATGAATGAGAGAGTGGGACTAGGCAGAAAAGAGGGAAATGGATACACTGTAAAATGAAGATGGTCAGTAATGTTTGTTGGTGCCAAATAGAGGTAATTCAAGTAATACATAACAAGGCTTTCAATAAAAGCATTTCAGTCAGACACTTCAAGCTGCTAGCAAACTGAAAGACAAATTAATGAACATATAGCTAGGAAATGCAAGACGATGGTGCAGAAGTCTTGCTCTGGAACTTAATACATTTACCAAACATGGCAGTGCAACAGAAATAGCCGCTTGTCACTTAGCTTAGCAAAAGAAAAGAGGTGGGGTTTGGTTTTTTTTTTTCTTAATACTTCCTACCTATGGTGCAACTTCACAGCAAGTTTATAAGAAAAGATTAGTCACTTTCTGATTTTCAGGTAGATTACTGGTGAAGGTGTTCACAAAAACTTATTTTAGTCCTTCAAGATTAGTCAGCCTCATGTGTTCAAAGCAGTAGCTTATACCTTCTGGAAGATAGTCTATCCTCACATGCAAGTAAATAAACCCAGTAAAATGTTGTTAGGCAGAACAGCCCTGCTGAGCTTCACCTACCTTAACTTTCCTCCCCTTCAAACCATGTTGACCGTCTCCAAACTGCTACTATGCTATTGTCATTGAATAAAACCTGGCTAGTGTCTGAGGCAGTACTGTCTGCCATAGGGCAAAGTTACACCAAGGAGTGTTAATAGTGAAGCACCAACTGTCACGGGTAAATGCTTGAGACCGTGTTATGATCTAAATACATGTCTTATCACTGGTTTTGTAGGATACCTATGAAGATTATCTGTGGCTTGTATGAGGTAATTATCCTATCTACAGCCTTTTTAATGTAGGGATAGCTTTCTGGGCTTTGACAGAAAAAGAGCGAGTAAGCCACGTCATTCATCCAGAGATCAATCTGAAGATTACTCATTCTTCACATTTCAGTGCAAATGACGAATGAACCAGGATAGGATACCTGACTTTGCCTTCCAGACATACAAAAAGACCATGGGAAGATGGTGTTTCTCTTCAACACTGCCATGCATTAAGTATGGGCACAGCAGCACCATGAGAGAAAATATGGTATTATCCTGCAGAGAACTGGGAAATGAGAGAGGACTCAGCAACTGCTTTCTCTGTAACCTGCTCCTGAGACAGTATTGCTGGAGATGAACTGTATGTGAGGGCTTGTCAGAAAGCTACAAGCCTGTCAAGAAGAAATGTTGAATGAAACCTTTCAACAAAGCTGTTGTGCTTGTGAATCTGGCCGGGAAAGATCTTCAGGTGTGAAATGATGACACACACAGGATTTTATCCTCATCAGTAGAACGAAAGGCTGATGATGCAGGAAACTTGAACCATCTACAAGATGAAATGAGAATGGCCCAAAGGGACATATTGAAAAGTTAAATTGACCTTACTGATTTACAATGGTCTGTAGTGAAAACTGAAGAAATGATGCCTCATGTTGATGTTGAAAACAAGGGCATACTTCAAATACAAGTAAAAATGCATGTTCTATGGAAATAAATATTAATATATGTGTCAGTCATTAATGAGTAAAGACTAAAGCAAGATTAAAATAGTGACTGGTGGTGTCTGCTGGGTGAGATGTAGTCTCTATCAATTAGAATCAAACAAGTATAAGCAGTGTATGGATCCAGAATGGCTTGAACAGGCTCCCAGCTGAGCCAATCATAGTCAACTTTTCCTTGGGAATGCAAGCTAAATTTTTTGCTATCCTTATTCATTTAACTCTGTAAGATACTTTTTAGAGTCACCACGGGGCAAAGGAAGATGGAAAAGAACATATCTGGCTTTTTTGACTGGGATGGAAATAGTTGGTAAAGGTCCTATGCGTTTGTGAAAAATGATCAAAAGTGGAATGACAATGACACTATATTCTGCATTTCCTCAATAGGAAGCATACTGCCATTGAAACAGCCTGACCAAATGATGTTGGGTGTGCTGGACACAGAACCATGAAAAAATATAGATGTGTGGGTGTTTGTGTGTGTGTGCACTTCCAAATAAATTATCTCCTGACTGGGAAAATTCCATGTGATTAATGTCTACTCATATCTATACCAGGTTATTTTTGACTTACAGGGTGCAATGCTGTGCTTTCATCACTGCTTGAGAACATCCAGAACTGGTGCTGTCAGGGACTGTTTGCTGAGATAGATCACGTATTACACAGTCAACAGCAGTGAAAAGCATTAGGAAAGCTGCAGGTGGAGAATCCACCTGTGTCTGAAAAGGCCATCAGACAAAGAACTGCTTTGAGAACAATGAGTTGTCAGAAAGGCAATTGGTCCAGCAGTAGTTACTGAGCTTTGTCTACACAAACAACTAAAAATTGTGACAAGCAATCCTCTTGGCTGTCAGATATACAAACTGTGCACTCTAATCTCCCACCTGAGACTCTTTACATGTGAGAGACTCTCCATGACACTCTGTGAGCCTCCCCTTGTCTTTCTTGCCATTAATTGTATGAATGACAGTTTGTGATAACGTTTGGTTAGCATCACTTTCTTTACATTCAATTAAAGCAGAATAAGAAGTACAGATATGGAAATAGCAACTGATATGATGGAAGGTGTAGTGTGCCATGTGACAAAAGTGCTACTTTTTTGAAGACTTAAGATCTGCTTTCAAATGAACACATTTATAAAGCACCTTTTTCTTTTTTTTTTTTTTTTTTTTATTTCTCCTAGTCTCTCAAAGTCTATGTAAGATTTTCTCTGTTAAATTTGTGGTTTGGGGGAAACATATTCTGAGCATGTTTTTCTTTAGTTTTGTAAAGAACATTGTACTTCTAAAAGGCATGTTAAGAATAATGGAATGAATTATGTGGTCGCTGGAAGTTTTGGTTGAGTAATGAATTCAGGATTTTGGAATAACAGTGGTAAGGCCATTTTGATTAAAATTTTTTAAAATGGCCATTTTTTTAATGGCCATTTTAAACCCCCAGAGCACCAGAGTGTTCTGATCTTTTAATAATGGGGGAATAAATATTATTTAATCCTAATCACATCGTTGCTACTCCAGCAGCTTAGCTATTTCTTACAAAGATCTCTGTTTCTGCAATATTAAAAAAAAATAAAAATAAAAAAGCTTAGGGTGCTAATTCTCTTCCAAACTAACTATTTATCTCCTGGGAACAATTCACATCAAGTGTCTTTATGAGCCTTTAAGCCCCCACAAGATTGAATAGTGGTACATTCTCTTTGTGAGCCTTTATCATGAAGTTATGATACAACAGTGAAATACTCAAAGAACACATGCATTAAACTGTGGCAATTGTCCTGTCCCTTCACAAGGCAGTTGGCTGTGGGTCCAATCCTGAGACAAAGGTGATTTCAGGTGACAAAAACTAGCAATCAGTAAAGACGCTGCCTCTGGAGACTGATAGAGTAGCCTACTTCACTTACCAACATTCAGCAGTAAATCTGTCCTAATCACCTCTCCAAGCCATGAAGAAGCACAAAAATGAAGCATTCCTCACCCTCTCAAAATATGCAATTTTAGGCCCAGGTGATGTTTTAACCCTATTCTCGCCCTGGAAATCTGAAGTAAGGTAAGTTGGGGCACCTTTTTCCCCACAAAGAAACAGGCAACTTCACCCAAAGCAACACATGCCAAGCTCTTATTTCGCAACATCACACTCTTAAAAAGCTTTCTGCATTCTCAACTCTAGCTGAATTTCCTTAAGAAAATCTGATCCAGGGCTATCATCTCTCAGTGTTAGACTCTAAATCCATCCTCAGTGTTATACGAGACTGCTGAACTCAAAAGCTGCAGCCCTTTGAATTTACTGCTGCAGTCAAACTTTTTGTTATATTACCTAACATAACTAATCTCAAACTCAGTCCCAAGTCTTCCAAGGCCACAGCATCTTTCCTTTTGGCCTTGGTCTAGCTAAAAGCATGAGCCTTTTTCTAATTCTGTAAAGACCTATAATTCAATGGTTTCTCACCAAATGAAATATTTCTTTGACATCTAACCCTTTTTTTGTCTGTGGACCTGAGGAAGGTCTGTAACAGTCTGCATAGGCTATTACGTAAGCTTAACCAAACCCAAGGCTAAATCTGACCTCAGGGACTAACATATCCCACTGATACCATTATTGATTTTGGGACCAAATAACATCTTTTACTTCTTCAACTCCAAGTATGAACAATATTAATTTTACCTTATGAACTCCAAACTTTCCTTTCATCAGTCTGACTAGGTGCATCAAGGACTTTCTGTCTAAAAAGTTATTTGTGCTTAACAAATGTCAGCTGTCTTCCAAATCATCACAGCTATCTTGACATGAAATACTAAGATCCATTGTGGAGTCTTTGCTTTTTTATCATGAGCAACATATACAACCTAAAATCCAAACAGTTGCTATGGGATACAGTTCCTTCTGTTAAATCAGATATTCAGTTTCAGGTCCAGGTAACACCCACTATCTTTCTCAGCCTTCAAGCTATCAACATACTAAAGTAAATTCATCCCTTGAGCTTTTAGTTTTCTTAACCCTTAGTTAAATCTTAGCAGAAGCCCAACATAGAGTCTGGACAAGAAAAAACATCTCCAACTAGTAACCCCAAAATATATATAAAAAAATTTCCTCTTGAGTAATATTTTTTTCTAATCCTGATCTAAACCTGAACCCTTTTCTCAACCTGGTGCTGTAGAACTACTGATTTTCAAGTTCTCACTGCTAAAAGAAAGTACTTTTAAATGGCATAATGTTTGAATTTACTATCAAAGTAATTTTACGTGGCTTTCTATTGAGTACCAAATGAGTAGGAGACAGCTGTATTTTAGCTTTAATAGCTGCAATCAGCTCTCATCTGTTTTCTGAAAGGTAGATTTTGTAATGCCCTGATTAAGCAGAAAGATCGTTAGCTATATTTGCTGGTATAGTTGTCTTTTCTTCTCTCAGTACTCCATTTTTTCCTTTTGGCAATTCTCAGGTTTTTCTTCAGATAAACAGTGCAAAAGATCTCTGAATTGCCATAAACAACATTTAAGGATGTTTAAACTATATTCTGTTTCCTGTTCTGAATCTGTTTCGTCTCTATTGCCACAATAACCTGTCTCACTCATATGCACGGTGGCACTGCTAATTGTCCTTAACTGAGACTATTCATATCTAATATGCTACAGCAGTTTTCTGCTGAATTTTGATTGCGTGAGGAGTGATGAGGGAATCCAGACTCACTCATTATTCCTGCCTATTGCTGTTTGCACAGTCACAAACAATACAGCATGAGAGACCTCCTCCCTTTACAGGCAATATTTCCAGACTCACATAATTGTCAACAGTTATCTAAAGATTTTAATATTCCCCTACTCCTTTGTAACTGCTGAAATGCAATCCCTGTGAATGTAATGATGAGGAGGCAAATTACTTTCTTTATGTGGAACAAGTTTTCCTCAACATTTGCACTGGGTATTAAGAAATAGAGGGATAATAAAAATATTTCTGCCAAGGAAAGTTAATCTTAGCAGAGTTTTACATCCTTCATATTTCCCAGGTGAGCATATAAAGGAAGGAAAAGACAGCATCAGAGATTTAATAGTTTCCACTAACACACATTAAAATCTGATACAAACACAAGTAATTTCAGCCAAGTACGATTTGTATTGATACACTTAGGTTATGATGGGGGCAAACTCCTGTTGCCTTCAGTGGTCTTTGAAAAAATGTTTTAAATACCAAGAACATTTCTGTTGCTAGCAAAGTCACCTTTTCCCCTTTCCTCTTCTATGTGTTAGCTAATTAGTGAGCATTTTAGTCATGGTAGCTTGCCAAGAAACTCAATATTTCTCTTTACTGAGCATGCAGCTACAATGCAGAATTTCTTTGGCATAGGTTAAATCAGTCAAAGTTGTGAAGAGCTGTGACTCCCTGATACTGCCTGACTGGTGTATGGCTTCAGTACAAATTCAGTTATACCAGCCTCAGACAGCATATTTCACTTTTAAAGTATTGATATTCTGTACAGATATTAATGAAGTTTTATTGTTATTGCTGAGTCTGCCACTTGAAGCACTTAAAAGGTCTGTATATGAGCTCAGGCAGCAGTCATGATTAGGGTGAAAATTTTGAGGAGTTCCCTTCTCAGCACCTTGAGAATGACAGGACCAACATGTTCGCAGCAAGTATCTGAGCATGTGACACATAATGTCTGCAGGAGATGCAATGAAGTATTTTCTTAGTGGTGTTTAGAATACCTCTGGAAGCACCAGAAAGTCAAAATGCATGAAAATGTGATTTTATAGGGCATATAAGAAAAACAGAAACTACAGCAAAGAATATTCTAGAATTATCCAACTTTTCTCTTCCTAGGCAACTTCTCAATGAGAGACTCTTTGCAGGTGCCTGGCTACAAACAGTAACTGGAGAAGTTTTCTGGCTTCAAAGATGATTCATAAACTAATTTACAGAATAGAAGAAGGTTATCTCACCAGTGGGATAAGCATTTGGGCTGGCCTAAGTACAGTATCAATTCCTCTGGCATTAAATAACCTTTCTTTTTCTGACAGACATAAATGGCCTTTCAGGTAATGGCATGTAGTTTTCTGTGTCATTTATTTTCTGAGAAAGCTCTCATACTGCTCCCTGTTGTTACAACTCACTTTAAAATTCTGCTCCATACAAAGTGAACACGTATATATCATAAAGTCAAAGCTCCATTAAAGAATCAGGTGGTAGAAAACCTAAAGTGCTAAAAGTATATGGCACTGGTTAATTGCTCATTTGTATTCTACCTTAGCGGTGGAGGTTATATCTTCTGTGGGAAGGTTAATACACCTATCTGAGAACAAAACCAGAGACTGGGGGAGAGAAGTCTTTCTGAATTTGTAAAGGGCAGGCAATTAATTTATCTCATTGGTATTGCTTTGGGTGCGATCTGAAATCAGAGCCATTTTGGCAAGAGGAAATGGCACATAATAATTAGGATATAGTAGCAGATATAGGACAAATAGGCTGCATTAGAAAATGTGAAAAAAGGGCCAGTAAAACATCATGCAGAGAGACTTAGTGTCCTAAGGGAGCCTCAGTGTTACACAGTGTGGGAATATAAACTGAAAATTCTAATTCTTGCCACTATTTCTGAACATACATTTCAACCACACATCCTTCCTTTAACAATATAGAGACCAAAGTTATCAATCTATTCTTGTGTTCAGTGGAGCAATAAAAGGAAAATAAAGTATTTGTCCAACAA